>BJCM01091383.1:2809-22055 GCA_018326385.1 Flaveria bidentis | reverse complement strand
AAGGTAGTTCATAGTCGATTTTCAGCAGCTTTGAAAGGTAGTTTCATTGTTCTATTTTGGTTGTTATATCTTGTTGATAGCTTGTTCAAACACATATGAATGATCCTATGCTCTTGGGTTTGTTAAAACAAAGTAAAGAACCTTAAATTTTCAGATTATGAATCATAATGTTAGGGCTTTTATCCGCTGCGTTTTCATGTTTAAATGGTTAAACAACTTTGATTTTGGTCCATCAAACCCATCATTATTGTGATCTAACGATTTATAGTGACTATACAGGTAATGTATGATGTAATCCACTCAAATGTCCAACAAATCATGCCCTAAATAGACTGAATTGAGCCCTAAACTTAACCGAGACTTAGTTTGGCTAAGAAACTAATAAAACTAAGTATATTGTTAAATTAAAGGTTATTAGGTGTTATGTCGGTCATTTAAGAGACTAATGAGCCAAACCACGATGTCTAACATTAAATTTTGCTCAAAATTTGAATTTGAATTGAACAGACAGTCTCTGATGCGAATTGACACCCTGATGAACTTTAGTTGCACGACTGAGTTGGGCGAATGGCTAAATCGCATGACTGCTCCATGCTTATGAGTTCAGTCGCACGACTGGTGTAAACGCATGGGATAGCATACGACTGAGCCCAGTCGCATGCTCAGTCGTACGTATGAGCTCCATCACACAACTGGATCTCAGTCGCACAGTTCATTCGCACGATAGAACAGAAGATTTCAATTTCAAATGAGTCAGATTGTTACTCATGGTAACACACTTACGTTTATTTACATTGTGTAACAGATGGCTAGTCGTTGGACTATGAGCACGAAGCATAACATCTATGCTCATCTGGATCTTACCTCCTGGAATACAACTGATTTCTCGGGCATTATTACATTCTTACGGAGATCGAGGATCCTCTGTGCTATATCGACTCCATGAATGCCGTACCGATCAGTTCAGCAGGCTTTCTGGGAAGGCGCAGTTGTCGACATGACCTCAGAGCCCCACTGTATTAGGAGCTCTATTTTTGGTTAGTTATAGAGATCACTGAGGACGATCTCAGGACAGTTTTGGAGTTAGGGAACGATGTTGATTGCCCTACACGATTACACCCACTAACTGTACGAGGCTGTTTTCTGCGGGCCAAGTACTCGGGGGATATCAACTCAGGTGTGCATAACAAGAGCAACGTATGCCCCCAACTTAAGTACTTAGCCCATGTGCTGCTCAAGTGCATTGCTTCAAAGAAAGGATGCTTCGATGAGTTATCGGATCAGATTCAGAACGCCTATGTGGCGTTGGTGCTGAACCATCCGTTCAGCTTCTCTTGGATGATCTTCACCTACTGGGTGGAGAACATCGAGGCGAAGGACAAGGAAGGCTTTTTCATGTACCCTCGATTTATGCAGATGATTATTGACCAAAAGCTCCCTTCGCTGCAAAAGGAGAAGGAGGTTGCCGTGGTGCTCGAGCTGATGGACGATACCACCTTAGGCAGGATGAAGGTGTATAGGGGGAAGCAGGTGAAACCCACTATGAGGCGGTTGTTTGGGCATCTAGCCCTTGAAGACTACATGGCGCCGACACGAAGGAAGTGGTGCCACGATGACAGCAACTCCGACACTGAGTAGATTGTGCTCCCCACTGATGAATCGGATGATGATGACAGTGGTGATGGTGGAGACACTGGCCCCACTCCATCTAGGGCCACCACTATAGATGTTACACCTCTACCATCCACTCATGGAGAAGCTAATATAGCTGGTTTCCATCAGGATTTCAGACCTGATGAGGAGGAGGAGAGTGATGATGAGTCGTTGACTCAAACGGTGGGCAACAAGGTGGTTGCCACCGAGCGAGGGATTCGGGCAGTTGGTGAACGCCCAGGCGGGTTTGGGGAGATTATGACTGATCCTACATACACCACAGATCAGCCCAACATCCCAGGGGGAGCATATGCTTCGAAGGATTCGAGGATAAAGAGGATGGCTCGGCCCCACGGGATGAAGCCCAAGAGACGGAGGTGCACGTTGATCACTACCTCTTCCACCACTGCCACCACAGCTACCACCACCACTACTTCACAACCCACCACCACTATCACTCCCACCACCACTACTTCCACTCCACCCACCATTACTACCTCACCCACCACTACATCCTACCATCCACCACCCACTCATATACCACCATCCACATTCACCATAACCACCACTATAGCCTACCCTTCACAACCCACTCATATGCCACCATCCATATTCACCATTTCCACCACTACCACCACCAGCCACCAAGCCGGACTGTCATCCTACCCATCATTCACTACAGGATCATCTCTAACCCATATCGGGGTAGAGGAACACGTGTCAGCACTCAACTGAATGGTGCTAAAGCTGTTGGCAGCTGATGAAAAGAGAGCTGCACAATTACGTCAGCTTGTGGAGCTTAATGCTATAATAGCTCAGCAAATCGCTCACCAATCTCAGTAGATATTAGCTCAGCTACAGGAGATTACTGAGCTTCATGAGTTGTAGACTTCTTTAGTTTAGAGGATAGATGATCTTGAGGTGAAGAGCAAGAAGCTGATGCTACAACTCAAAGGCTCCAAAGTTGAGCCTCTCGAGATCAGAGAAGGAGATGATGATGGTGATGATAAGGATGATGAGGAGGATGAGGATGATTATGATGAGACTAATGCAGAAGGTGATGGAGATGAAGGAGAGTAGAAGGTAGGAGATGAGGATGAAGGAGATGATGCAGCTACATCAGCATCCACATAGGCTGGAGAGCGAAGGTCAAAGAAAGCTCAGGGTCAAGGAGCCTCACCTTCAGCCCCTCCCACTGACGAGGCAGCTATTCAGGGCAAAAGTAATGCTTAGATATTTATGTATTTGAAAGCTTTTGTACTTGAATCATGTCTTAAATTTATGTACTTAATGTTTATGTATCTTTATCGAATGTTGATTGTCTTGATGAATTACTAATGTTTGATGTATTTACATGTTTAAATCAAACAGATTAATCATCTCAGCAAGATGAGTATGATATTACTCCCCTTCAGCAAATCAAGTCTCAACTTACTATGATTCTTGATTTGCAAGGGATTGTCAGGAGGTCTGTGAGTTATATTCCCAAAGAAGGAGAAATAATTCATGACCTTACTGATGAACAACTTGCTGAGATGTTCCGGCTCAATCCGGACGAGATTGTCAAGGACGCTCCGACTTTTGAAGTTACTAGTGACGATGAGCTGAATGACATAGATGAGATCGAGATCGAGGACGTCACTGCAGAGCACTATCCAGAGTATGCTAACAAAGAGGGAAATGTGGTCCCCAATTTGGGTGATATTCTTGTTAGTCATACGTTTGAGATACTGGATCAGATGGAGCAAGAGTCCGAGAAGAATAAGGATCAAGCCCAAGCCTCAGATGCTGATGTCAACATCAAAAAGGCTGAGTGGGCGGCTTGTTTTGCAGAGATCTGAGCCCAATGCACTGCTACAAAGCCGAGTGCCTACACCAAGCTCTACAAAGTGAAGAAGCATCTGAAGGTGTCAGGAAAGATTATGCTTGGGCCTATCTTGAGGATCTAAATGTGTATGCTGTGAAGAGAGAGTAGGGTATAGAGTATTTTAGATTTCCACACGATCTAAAGACTCTACCTGGTTTTGAGCTCAACCAGCTGGCCAAACTGAAGTTATTGTATGCTAACCCAAAGAAGATGTCAGGCTGGTTTAACGCTGCATTGAAGAAAGAGTACCACACTAGGTGGGTCAACTTCAAACCTCAACAACCTACGAGGTACATCAGACGGTCTGAAATTGATTCAATTACTAGAAATCCAAAGATAGTGCTGAAGTGGAGTCCTCCGCGCATGATATCAAGAATCCCTCTAAGGGAAATGCCACAGAACTTCACCCCACACTTCAAGTGGTGGTACTATGATTGGAGAATAGTTGAGGTGGTCATAGTTCTAAAGAGAGAAGGTAATATGGAAACTATCCGAGTATTTGACCCATTGTGGCTAACCAACTTGTCTGCTGATGATGTCTACACTTTATACAAGTGGCCACTGTTCTATGACGCGCAAGACATTGTACAAGCCCTCCAGTTCCAAAACGTGATAAAACTCTGCTTTGCATTCGAAATACATGTAGGAGTTACAAGGAAGGAGAAGTACAAAAAATTTGAAGAGCTGATGAAGAATGTTAGACAATGATGTAAACTAGGTCCAAGGGGGAGTTTGTTGATACATATGTACCTATTTTAGGAGTTTAATGTAAAATGTCTTTCATGTCTTAGATATATGGAATTGAATGGGTATGAATGAAATACAATGTATGATTGATGCTTATAATGTTTAATATTTCATTGTTTATTGTGTATTGAACTAACTGTATAGGTTTGTCGTTGTTTACATAGTTCTTAGTCAATAATGGTTGAGAAACATGTTTAAACTTAATCAAGTGAAGTTCTCATGTGAATGGACCATGATAATGGACCATACACATGAATACTTCATGCTAATGGACCAGTCGCATGACTGAACCAGGAGACTGGATCAGTCGCACGACTGGACCTTCAGTCGTGAAGATGGATCAACCGCATGCTTCAGTCGCACGTTCAGTCGTACGAATGGAAAACCCTAACCTATAAATACCACTAAATTTATGGAAAAACATAACAATTTGAATACTTACGCATATAATCATACCCTAGCCGTCCAGAGACTCAAGAACACCTATTCCAAGTTCATAGATCACAGTTAATCATCTTACAATCGTTCTTAACATTTTGATTCATTCTTAGATCGATTATACTTGCGTTCTCAATGATAGGATCGCCAATCAATTAGGATTCCGCACTATTTGGTTTGGTATACACGTAAATAAGTTAGTACTCCGTACCTAAACGACTAAGAATGCAAATTCAAGTAAGATGTATGGAGGTGCACGAATCTAAAATGTCGTAAGATCAACTGTCTGTGGCTTAGCTAACCCTTAAGGATACACCAAGGGGTCTAGTCTTTATGACTCAGCATTGATAAAGTACATGGTTTATAGTTATTGCTCACCTCGGTGCTGGTGCCAGGCTTTGTGCATTATGGAAGTCATTTATGATCTTCAGCCTAGTACCCGCTTTGTGCATACATTTGAGGTGTAGTATACAGTTGGGATCTTTGTCGCTTGCCCCGGTACTGGTGTCGGGCTTTGTACGTTAAGGAAGTCATTTATGATCTTCAGCCCAGTAACCCATTTGTTTGGGGTATAGCTAATGACACTGATTCAGAAAGAGTTACATAGATAAAGAAAGAAAGTAATGAACAGTAAAGAAGATAATAATGTTATTATCTATGTGTACGTACGATGTGTGATCATGTATGAATGTATAGTATGATTTGATAAAGAGTAAAGACGGTTTTAAATGAAAGAAAAGTATGTTTTATTTTAAAATTAGAACTCACTTAGCAACGCTGACTTTTTATGCATTTTCCAATTGGCAGGTAAAGGTTGCTGAGGATGGCATGGGGTGGCTACTTGGCTCATTTAGGATGGCATCCATTGTTATAATGCTTTTGTGATGTAATGCAACAAGTATTTTGTAATTTGATAATGATGTATTATTTTGAAAAAGCTTTTATAATGAAATGAAATGTTTGTTTTAATGTTTCCGCTATAATGTTTTTCTTAAGTTATTGCAATTATATGTTTTATGAGCGATGATTGACCAACTGTGAGCGTCCCGGGAACGAGGCCTTACAAGTTGGTATCAAAGCCAAAGTTTAAGTGAAACGGGTAAATTTTCAAAAGAAACCTAAACTTAAACTGAGAATGGAACGGAAAGGGAAGGGATGCTAGTCTGAGTAGCTGCGTGCCATCAGGTATTTTCTTAATGTTAACCAGCATTATATGTGCATGTTATGTGGTTTATGTGTTGTTAGTAGAATTAGATACTGATGTAGTCTGGATAGGTAATGCTTGGGGTATTAAGGGTAAAGTAAGTGGCTAATCACAACTAGCCACTGTAACTGAGCAATTACCTTGAATGATCGTGTTGGTGTTTGAATTTTATAGTGTGTTAGAGGATGGCTGGTGGTAGATCATCAAAAGCTTCATGTGGTAGAGGTCGTGGTGGACATGGTGTTGAACCACGGGCTATAAGAGGAAGGCCTAGGGCCGAAAAGGTGGTTCATGAAGAACCCATGACCCCTCATTCGGAGGCTGTAGATGAGAGTGCTAACTTAAGGGCCTTAGTGAAGGAGGCTGTTGTGGAAGAGGTGCATCAGGTCATGAAGACAATCCTACCGTATGTAGTGACAGAAGTGATAAAGGCTGTACGGGAGGGGGAGAGGAAGGAAAGGAGTAGACCTACGGGCGAAAGGAGATAGCCTAAGACTGAGATGGTTTTCTCTGTTGACGAAGAGTAAGAGGAAGAAGAAGAGCCTACGCTGGAGGCGGCATGAGGCTGCAACTATGGGGCATTCCAAAGATGCAAGCCCCCAACCTTCGATGGTAATGGCAGTGTTGCTGCTCACCGGTGGGTGAGAGAGATGGAAGTTGTTCTGAATATCAGCGAGTGTTGAGAGGACCAAAAGGTGAAGTTTGTTGCCCATTCATTCGTGGACTCGGCTGTGCTGGTAGGAAAATATCGTCCAAGCTGAGGGTAGTCGGGCGATAGGAAGGATGAAGTGGGCAGAGTTGAAGAGGCTGGTGATTAAGGAGTTCTGTCCTCACTGTGAGATGGACAAAGTGGAGAGAGAGTTCCTGCAGCTAGAGGCAGGAACAATGACATATCAGCAGTACACCACCAAGTTTAATGAGATGGAACGGCTGGTGCCGGATCAGGTGACGCCTCTGCCACGAAAGATTAAGCGGTATATCCAGGTCTTGCTGGTGGATATCCGTAGGCACATGATCGCTGACCCAGCGAGCACGTTTAGGTCGGTGGTCGACTTGGCGGGGAGGTTGTATGATGAAAGAGCTATGGTGGTGGTGATCGGAACTGGAACGGGAAGTGATTTGGACGTGGCGGAGCCGCTCCAAGCAACAAGGGTGCACGGGTGGATGATCGACGTGTGGTCATATCCGGTGGAGGGTCGAAGAGGTGTGTTAAGTGGGGACAAGAGCACACCGGGGAATGTAGAATAGGATCCAATGTTTGTTTACTTTATGGAAGGACCGGACATGTGGCGAAGAACTGCGGAGTGAGGAGGTGTTATACTTGTTGCGAGGAGGGCCACATGAGCAGGGACTGCAAGAAGCTAAGGGCTGAAGGATTGGGAGTGAAGAAGGCTGGAGGTGAAGGGCAGAGGGCTAGTGCCAGAGCATTTACGATGACGCGGGAGGAGGCTAGGACGGACCCTGATGTTGTGTCAGGTACGTTTCATATAAACCAAACTTTAGGCTCTGTGTTATTTGATTCTGGTGCTAGTAAAAGTTATATTTCTGCTGCTTTCTATACTAAATTGTCTGTTAGTAGTTAGAATATAGATACGCCCTTCGATGTAGAAACTGCCTTAGGTAAGTTTACCAGGATTTTTGAGATGATGGAAGGTTGTGACATAGAACTAGAAGGCCATAAGTTTCCTGTTAGACCATTTGTGATGACCTTAGGCGGGTTTGACGTAGTCCTCAGAATGGATTGGCTGGCGGACTATGAGGTGAATATTGTGTGTCATAAGAAGATGATTCGATTAACAGCGCCTGACAGGAGTTCGGTGACGGTTCACGGCGACCGAGTCATGATGATTCCGAAAGTGATTTCGATGGCGGTGGCGGGAAAGTGCATGAGGCATGGGTGTAGTACCTACTTGGCCTACATGAAGGATGTGGATACACCAACACCCCAACTGACTAATGTATCGGTTGTGTGCGACTTTCCGGACGTGTTTCCGGAAGACTTACCAGGAGTGTCACCTAATCGTGATATCGAGTTCCAGATTGACTTGATACCGGGTGCCCAACCTGTAGCTAAGGCACCATATCGGTTAGCTCCAACTGAGATGAAAGAGTTGATGGAGCAATTGCAGGAGTTGCTTGACAAGGGGTTCATTAGACCGAATATCTCGCCTTGGGGTTCTCTGGTCTTATTCGTGAAGAAGAAAGACAATAGTATGAGGATGTGTATAGACTACTGTGAGCTGAACAAGTTGACAGTGAAGAATCAATATCCGTTACCGAGAATTGATGACCTATTTGATCAGCTCTAGGGTGCCAGTTGGTTCTCGAGGATAGACCTCCGATCTGGCTACCATCAGTTGAAAGTGAAGGATCAAGATTTTCCTCAAACAGCTTTTCGCACGCGTTATGGACACTACGATTTTCTTGTTATGCCTTTCGGTTTGACCAACACGCAAGCTGCTTTCATGGATCTGATGAATCGAGTCTGTCGATCGATGTTGGATAAATCAGTGATTGTGTTTATTGATGATATCCTGATTTATTCGAAGAGCGAGATAGAGCATGCCGGTCACATTCGGGAGGTTTTCGAGACATTAAGAAAGGAGAAGTTGTACGCCAAGTTCTCCAAGTGCGTGTTTTGGTTGCGCGAAGTTCATTTCTTGGGTCATGTTGTGAATCCTAAGGGGATTATGGTAGACCCGACAAAGGTGGAGGCGATGATGCAGTGGAAGTCAACAAAGATGCCATCTAAGATTCGTAGTTTCTTGAGTTTGGCGGGCTATTATAGGAGGTTCATTCAGAACTTCTCTAAGATTGCTTCTCCACTAACCAAGCTGGCTCGGAAAGATGTAAAGTATGTATGGGGTGAAGCTCAAGAGAAGGCGTTTGAGGAGTTAAAAGCGAGGTTGACTCAAGCTCCGGTCTTGTCATTACCCGATGGAAGCGAAGATTTGGTGGTTTATTCAGATGCATCCTACTCGGGGTTGGGATGTGTGTTGATGCAGAGAGGAAAGGTTATAGCCTATACATCCTGACAACTGAATGTTCATGAGGTTAATTATCCTACTCATGACTTGGAGCTAGCAATTGTGATCTTCACGTTAAAGATATGGAGGCACTACATATACGGGACGAAGTGCACCATATTCATCGACCACAAAAGCTTGATGTACTTCTTCGAGCAAAAGGACCTGAACATGAGGCAGAGGAGATGGTTGGAGCTCATAAAAGATTATGATTGCAAGATCGATTATCATCTGGGCAAAGCCAACATGGTGGTGGATGCCCTTAGCTGAAAGGAGAGACCAGAGCCGATTTGGGTGAAAGCTTACTAGTTGATCATGACCTCTGATGTGATGAAGCAAGTCAAGGAGTTTCAAGATGAGGCGTTGAAAGAAGATCATCTTAACTCTGAAATAATGAGAGGTCTAGTCGCGAAGTTGGGTGAAAACACACTTGGTGTTAGGACGCGGTTCAGACGGATGTAGATTTCACGTGTATAGATTATGGATGAAGCTCATAAAACTCGAAACTCTATTCACCCCGGTGCTACGAAGATGTACCAAGACATGAAGAAAGATTATTGGTGGCCGGGCATGAAGCGTGATGTGGTGGAGTATGTGAGTAAATGCCTTACTTGCTTACAAGTGAAGGCGGAGAACCAAAAGCCGTATGGGAAGATCCAACCTTTGGATATACCGTAGTGGAAGTGGGAGCATATCACCATGGACTTTATAACGAAGATACCGCGTACCGCGCGAGGGTATGATGCTATATGGGTGATAGTCGATCGTTTGACGAAAAGTACTTACTTCCTACTGATCCACGAGACATATTCATCTGAGAGGTTTGTGGTTCTATTCATTAAAGAAATTGTAACTCGTCATGGTGTGCCGGTGTCTATTGTGTCTGATCATGACACCCGGTTTACAACTAAATTTTGGAAGAAATTCCACGATGCGATGGGAACGAGGTTACGTATTAGCACGGCTTATCATCCTCAGATGGATGATCAGTCAGAAAGGACGATTCAGATGCTGGAAGATATGCTTCGGGCATGCGTCATTGTTTTTGGAGAAGTTAGGATGACCACCTACCGTTAGTTGAGTTCTCGTATAACAATAGTTATCATGCCAGTATTGGTATGCCTCCTTATAAGATGCTATATGGTAGGAGATGCAGAACACCCTTGTGTTGGGGCGATATTGGCCATAAAGAGTTAGGGAGCGTCAAAGTGGTCGACGCTACGACTAAAAAGCTAGAAAGGATCAAAGCCTTTATGAAGGCAGCTAAAGATAGACAAAAGTCGTATGCTAATAAGAGACGTAGACCAATTGAGTTCCAGGTGGGTGATAGAGTCATGTTGAAGGTCTCACCTTGGAAAGGTATCATTCGGTTCAGAAAGCGGGGCAAGTTGAGCCCGAGATACATAGGGCCTTTCTGAATCATTGCCCAAATAGGAGAGGTGGCCTATAGATTGGAGTTACTAGATGAGTTAAGTGGAATTCACCTGACATTTCATCTATCTCATTTGAGAAACTGTCTAGCAGATGAGGATATGATTGATCCACTGAAGGATATCGAGGTAGATGAACGACTCAATTATGTGGAACAACCAGTGGGGATCATTGATCGTAAAGAGAGAAGGTTATGGAATAAAGTGGTTGCTCTTGTGCGTGTACAGTGGAAGCACAGGAAAGGATCCGAGTTGACATGGGAGACAGAGGAGGAAATGAGACAGCATTACCCACGATTGTTTGAAGAATAACAGGTTTCGGGGACAAAACCTATATAAGAGGGTGGACTTGTAACACCTGGCTATTTATAAAAGACAAAGAAAGAAGAATAAAGTGAAGAATAAGAAAGAAAAGATATTTTACCCAATTTGAAGGGTAAAAAGTGTCCAAAAGGACAAAAAGTTTGAAAGTTGGTGTAAAGTGGGCATGGCCGCCCACTCTCTTCTCACAACATCCATTTCATTCGGATTTTAGAGAGAGAAGGAGAAAAAGACAGAAAGCATTCGGGTCTTTGAAGAACAAGAAGAAGAAGGTTGAATTCAAGGTAAGAATTCATAGTTTTATGGTGTTCTTGACTAGCCTTTGCCTCGGTTATATGCTTATGTATGTTTGTGTGTGTTCGGGTGTGTGTTTTGCTGGGTTTCTAGGCGGTTGAACTCGGTTGCAAACGGGTTTGAAAGAAGTCACACCTAAGAGGCTGCAAAGGTGAGTTCTAGAACCCCCTTATTACTTGTTTTAACCTGCTTTGGGGGCTGGAAATGCATGTATGAACATTTTTATTAAGTTGGGTTTTATGGCCATATGTGTGTATGTGTGTATGTTGTGGGTGGGGTTTGATTTTTGGCTATATATGTGTTTGATGATGTTATTGTTGTGTTTCTAAGGCTTAGAATGTAATATTTAAGCTTAGAACATGATAGGTGATGTTTGGGGACTGATTTATGATGTTTAGATGGTATTAGGCTTCTCATGCGCCTAAACAGTAGCTCATGCGCTCAACTATAAATAACTGCCTAAGTGTCCCCATGCCCCCAAAACCTCATGCGCCTAAATAGTACCCATGCGCCTAGAGTTAGTCTGAAATTGACTAAGTGTTCATACGCCCGGATAGTTCATGCGCCTAAGCACTCATGCGTCTGCATAGTGCTCATGCACCTAGAATCTGTCGAGAATAGACTAAGTGTTGCTGATGAGCCCCATGCTGATGCGCCCAAAAGTTTCTCAGGCACCTAAGTGTTCCTCATGCGCCTGAAAGGCCATGCGCCTGCATAGTGCTCATGCGCCTGCATAGTGCTCATGCGCCTGCATAGTGCTCATGCGCCTAAAGACTTAGATTATTTTCTGACTTTTTGGGGAAAAAGTGAAATGTAGGCTTTGACTTGGAAGGTTCCCGGGGGCTATGTAAGTTGACTTTTTAAAGTCATAGATGATGTGATAGGCATTGTATGATGATGTATGATGTATGCTTACGCATGTTGGTATGTTGCATGTATGTTATGCATGTGTGATGGTGCCTTGTATGGCGATGTTTTGTATGATTATGTTATCTTCCATGTTATGTATGTTTACCTTTCCCGTGGCTTTATGTGTTATAGTTGTGAAACAAATGATAAAGTATTATGTAACATAAGGTGAAAGATAATGAAAAGAGGAACATAATGATAGAGTGCTTGCATTAATGAAAGAGAAAGTAAAGAAAGGCTTTCAAGCAAGATGTACGGAGGTGCACGACTCTAAAATGTCGTAAGCTCAACTGTGTGTGGTTTAGCTAACCCTTAAGGATTCACGTAGGTGTCCAGTCTTTCTGACTGACCAGTGATACAGTACATGGTTTATAGTGATTGCTCACCTCAGTGTTGGTGCTAGGCTTTGCACGATATGGAAGTTATTTATGATCTTCGGCCCAGTACCCGCTTTGTGCATACGTTTGAGGTGTATAGCTGCTGCCCCGGTACTAGCGCTAGGCAGTTGGGATCTTTGTCTCTTGCCCCGGTACTAGCGCTAGGCTTTTTGTGTTATGGAAGTCATTTATGATCTTCGGCCCAGTACCCCATTTGTTTGGGGTATAGCTGATGACACTGATTCGAAAGAGTTACAGAGATAAAGAAAGAAAGTGATGGACAATAAAGAAAATAATACTGTTATTATCTATGTGTACGTACAATGTGTGATCATGTACGAATGTATAGTATGGTTTGATAAAGAGGAAAGAACGGTTTTAAATGAAAGTAAAGTATGTGTTATTTTTAAACTAGAACTCACTATGCAACGCTGACTTTTTATGCATTTTCCAATTGGCATGTAAAGGTTGCCGAGGATGGCATGGGGTGGCTACTTGGCTCATTTTGGATGGCATCCATTGTTATAATGCTTTTGTGATGTAATGAAATAATTATTTTGTAATTTGATAACGATGTATTATTTTGAAAAAGCTTTTATAATGAAATGAAATGTTTGTTTTAATGTTTCCGATGTAATGTTTTTTTTAAGTTAATGCAATTATATGTTTTATGTGTGATGATTGACCAACTGTGAGCATCCCAGAAATGAGGCCTTACATATTACAAACTCTATAAGCAATAGAGCTAGTGGAATATCCAACAAAGATAGCATCATCCGACTTTTCAGCAAATTTTTTGAAATTGTCCTTTGTGTTAAGTATGGTACACCTGCTATCAAAGAACCTAAGAAAGCCAATGAATAGTGGCTTGTTGTTCTATAGCTCATAAGAGTTTTTTCCATGGGTCTTAACAATAAGAACCTTGTTCTGCACATAGCATGCACTGTTGACTGCCTCGGCCTCTACACATAGCATGTAGTGTTGATTGCCTCTACACATAGCATGTGTTCTATTTCTCCTCTCAGCAATTTCGTTTTATTGAAGAGTTCTAGGAGCACTATATTGTCTGGAAATCCCTTTTAGTTATAGAATGAGTTAAGAACTTGATTCTTAAACTCAATCCCTTGATCACTTCTTATGATTTTTACCTTGTGATTGATTTGATTTTCTATTATAAGAATGAATGATTTTAAAGTTTCAATCATTTAATCTTTAGTTCATAAAAAGAATACCCATGTATATCTAGTAAAATCATTAACAATCACAAGACAGTATGATTTCTTTCCAATTGTTATTATACATATGGGACAAAATATATTTATGTGCAATAAGTGTAATGGAGTGATAATAAAGTTAACTTCTTTGGATTTCTGAGATGCCTTGTGTTGCTTACCTTTCAGAAAAGCAACACAATTATCTTTATAGAAAAATTCCTTTTTAGACACACCTTGTACCAAGTTATTTTTAACCAAATTGTTCATGGTTTTAAATTCAACATGAGATATTCTTTTATGCCATAGAGTTGACTCATCACTAGTAGCTTTGGAAAGAAAGCGTGATACTTCACATAACGGGGAAGCATTGTTCATATCCAGCTTGTACATATCCCCTCTCCTTAGAGATCTAAGAAGCACTAATTCTTGAGGAATTGTCATCTCGGGTTTGAGGATAATGAACTCATGTTCAATGAAAAGCATTTGGTGCTTTTAATCACAAAATTAAGAAATACTTAAGAGATTGTGTTTAAGCTGCTTGACAAAGTTTACTTAGTCAAATTTTAACTTACCATTGGATACATTACTTCTACAAGAAATGTATCCTTCGACTATAATCCACACATTGCCATATTTGTCATGTGGACGTCCCTGCACATAAGGCGAAATGATTTGTTGCTATTGGAAACCCAAGCCTTGTTGGTCTTGGGCTCTTCCAATGTAGATAAGACAATTGAACCCAAATGTATGCATGGGGGTTCAGTTTTGGTTTGTGAAGAAGAGATTTGGGCTACAACATCTTCTCTGATCTTCTATTCCATTCTTTGGTGATTAGAGTGGTTAAGCCTATTGAGGCACGAGCAGCATGACTTGCTTCCAATGCATCTTTCTTCTCAGAAGAATTTATCACTACCTTTTCTTCCAAAGTAGTCTTCTTCTTGGAAGGTTTCTTTTTGTTTCTTTTCTTGTGCTTTAGCTTGTCTTCCAAAGCTATTTTCCTTTCGAAAGAATGAGTTTCTTCCGAAAGTAGCTTGGCTTTGAAAAGAATATTTCCTTTCCTTAACACTTGAACCATATGATAAGGTCCAATTGTGAAACCCTCCTTGACTCCTTCTTTCTTAACATTATTTGCATAATGTGTGTTTGCTGGATTGTAGTAACAATCTTTAGCCATGTGGTTATACAAACAACACATTATGCACTAAGTGTTATTATTCATGGGGTTAAGGACTGTTGTTTCTAGTACGTCTTTTCTTCTACAACAACCTTCCCTATTGACTTCTAATCTTTTAGCTCGATAGGAGTGTTGATACTACACTTCTTTCCTAGATCAAAACTTCCAACCACTTGGAATCTGGTTGAGATGAATACACCATTTTGCTTTGGGTCTATTTTTAACTTTGACTCAACCACCTTTTTGGTAGTTTTTCCTGCTGTCTTGATTTTGTTTCTTTTGACTTAAGTGATCAAAGGTTGATCGTCAATAGTGTGGATGAGGTTTTCTTCCTTATACTTCTTTATGGTGGTCTCCATTCTCACATCATTCTTTTGCTCATTGGGTAGTGGATCAACAGTTGCAACCTCTTGCTCATCAATACCACATCTTGGCTGTTTTACAAACACATAGGAGCGTGGTGAAGCAATTTCATTGGTTCCTAACTCATTTTTGTTTTGATAACACACCTTTGAGTGGGAGGATGATACAATAATGGTTTTGAAGTTATGCTCTTTAATAACATACTTCTTTCCTTTAGCCTTAGATATTACTAGTTGGGCTTGAGCCTCAGTCAACTTGGAAATCAAATCTTTTATTTGAGCCTTGTAATTTGGTGTTCATGTTTTAAAGGAAAAATAATTTTCTCCAACTCTTTAATTTTTAGTTTGTAGTCAGATTCTACTCTCTTAAAATCAAATTTTAGTATATCTAAAGACTCAATATCAGATTTGATCTCCATGTTGTAGTCCTAATAAAGTTTAACCTTAGCTATACAGGTTGGGGTACAGAGATGCTCATATACCTGATTATCTTTAGTTCCAGCCATGAGATCTTGAACAGGAGGTACATCTTGCATCATAATGCTCGAGTCAACTTCTTGAGGAACAACATATGTTTGTTGTTCAGTTGGCTTTGTAACAGCTTTTGGAGTGGCAGGATGTTGGGAGGCTTGAGTGACTCCAGGGTTGGACTTTGGAGCCTTGTATACCTTGCAAAATGACCAAGTTGGATATAGTTATAGCACTTGGCCTTTGATTTGTCTAACCCAAATCTATTATTGGTTGGGTTATGACGGAACTATCTTCCGGTTCTTTTAAAGAAATTCTTTGCTCTATGGTTAAAATAGCCATTTATTGGACAATATCCATATATTTCACGTCATTTGGACGGAAGCACTCGAGATCATCAAAGCAATCTTGAAATCTCCACAGTGCCTATTTCCTAAAACAAAGGCACAACTATCCTGGATGGGATTTGGTTGAGCCTGTTGAGACCTAGATATTTCAATAAAAGTGATGTAAGGCCTAGAGGAAGAAGATGGCTGTTAGGGGTAGTTTAGGTATAGTTGGGACTGTGGAGTTCTTAAGCCTTCAACAACGAGCAATACGTTGCTATCAGGAAGGCTAGATGTTCTACTCTTCTGGCGGCTTCTTTGAGTCTCCATTTTCATATGGTATCCATTAAGGATGCCATATAGTTCGGTTATGGTGAGAGTGTTGAGTTCTCGGTCCTCTTGATTGAGACACAATAAAAAGTCCACTCATAAGAAAATGCACTCATGAATTTCCTTACAATGAAAAGTCCACTCATGCAAAGTAGTGCACTCATGAGGTTCTCGGTCCTCTTGATTGAGACACAAAGAAGATGAGGATCCTTGGTCATAGTTCCCATCTCAAATTCAAAAGATTTATAGTTGAGGGCCATTTTTGAGTGTAGTGAGTTAATGAGTGATGCAAAAAGGTTATTTGGGATGGTTAGATCTCACAATTAAGAGACTGAAATGCTCTAATACCAATTGCACGATCGGTTTTGGTCACTCAACACAACGTTTAACTCACAAACTTACTTAAATACACTTTGATGATGAAGTAGAATCCTTGACTGAGTTGATAACAATATAAAAAGTTAATAAACACAAGAAATGGTTTTCAAGATACTTGTATATATTACTTCACAAATCAAAGTTTACAAGAATCTTGCAAGCATAATAAATAAGTTATAATGAGAGACTATATATACTACTATCAACAACCGATTATACTTAGATTACCATCTGGAACTTACTACTAGACACATTGTTAGAAGTAAGTTATCTAAGATAAAATACTATCCTAGACTAGGTAGTCATGACAGGTCCATGACTTACCTTTTGTCACCAAATAAACATTTTAATTGTACTAACTAATAAAAGGTGAATAGTGGAATAAAGTATGGTCAACTACATGGACGTAAGAAAGCATCATGTAGTATCTCAGGGGTGGCGGCTGTTGTCAGATAGACCATACTTATGTCCATTGGTTTATAGTTGGTTTTTCCGAATGTTAACTAACTTCAAAAAAATAAGTTCTTTTGAAGCCATTTATACTTCGGAAGAATCTACTTCTTCCGAGATCTTGTGCTAGTCTTTACACCTTTATTCTTTGGAAGTCTTTGTATTAAATTTTCAAAGTGTTCATCTTAGAAAGAGGAATTACTTAGTCTCAGAAGACTAAGTTCATCTTTGAAAGTGCTTCTTGTTTGAGCTTCGAAAGTTCTTCAACATAGCTTCAGAAGTGCAGTTAATCTTTGGAAGAATTTATTCAGTTGCACTAAAAAATCTTCTAAGTATTGTTTTGGTTACACCAGCCTTATTTGTCCCAACACCCTTGCATGACCTATTGAGTATGTGTAGGCTCCTAAATCATAATTTAAAAAGGTGAAGCTAGAGTCCCAACCAAGCCTAAGGTGAAAGCCACACCTAAAATTAAAGGCATAAAGAAAAAGAATCATGTAACTTCTTTTGTTCATACCCCACCTAAGCATGTAAGCCCTCACTCTGAGTCTAGAACTCAAGTGAGAATACCAAAATAGATACACACACGACTTATGAATTTCTTTGGTTTCTTTAGAACTTTTTTATTAGTAACCAGACCACATCGTGGGTCTATAGAAATTGTTCCATAAACACCCATACTTGTTGTTCTATACCTCAAGACCAAGGCACATGTTCTCATCAATAGAATGAAACACTATCCCGCTCAAGCCTATCTTTGAAAAGAACAATATGGAAAGGGCTACCACTACCTCTGACTCATCAATTGGTAAAGGAAATAATGGTGACATTATTAGGACCCAAATAATAACCTAATCTAAAGATGCTTCTTTTGAATCATTCCTTAATAAATTGAAGAGGCTAGACCAAAGTTCCCTTCTAATCACAAAGATTCCACTAACGTGAATGAGGGTAGCATGCAACTAAAAATCAATGAATTGATGTCTCTATGTACATCTTTCGCTATTAAGGTGACCTATCTTGAAAATGAAACAATCAACTTGAAAGAAAGGATCAAACTCTAAGATACCAAAATAGTAAGTCATGAAGAGATCATATATTGTGCTCTAACCTTTTAATCTAGCTCTATAAGAACCTTTAGATATACCATCCACTTCATAACTTAGTAGCCCCTCTTCACTCAAGGATCATACTACCAAAAAAGAGGAGGATATATATAAAGAAGCTAGTGAAAGGATGGAAGGTGAACTTAAATATTACAACTAAAAAACTCAATTTTGTTCATAATACGTTGAAGAACAATGCTAGCTTGATTTTTGGTTCGGTTAGGTTTGTAAACAAGCCAAACACAAGCAATGGTAAGATCAGTTCGACTTGGCTCATGAATATCCCTACAACTATAGCTATTTAGAGAACAAATCCTTTCTATACTTAGAGAATCTACTATATTTGCGATTGGCCAACTGGAGGTTAATGTTAAAAATATGGTTAATTCTCAGGTGAATATCCTTGCACTCATATGCTACACTTGGACGCTGATACCAATGGCTCGACCATTTCTAAAGTGAAAACCAGTAAGGCTTAGTTACAAGGAGTCCTCATAATCTTCATAGTTGGTTTCATACATCATAAACAATTCTTAGACTAAATAATTCATAATTCACTGAAGTGGAATCATATAAATTATTTAAAAAGGAAAATTAAAATTTCATTGTCAAGTACATAGAACTATCATTTTTTTAACATTTATAACATAATTATTAAGTAAGATGCTAGTCTTTATTCCAGCAAGCTTCTTCTTACCATTCATACCCAAGCTCAGTCACATTTTGATTTACCTAACATGCATACTAAAAGTTAGCGTTGTTGAGAAAGTTTTATTTTTTTTATGAAACATAAACATTTATATATTGAGTATTTATAAAAACTTTTATTAGTCATAAAAATGAAGTCACGTCAACCACATATCATAACAATGAAAAGAATAACTTATCACAAGCATAACATAGGGCAACCATATGAAAATATCATTACGCAACCTATTTGTACATAAATATAAGACTCTAGTCACATGCTTGCATGAAGCAAGACTCTAGTCACATGCTTGCATGAAGCAAGACTATAGTGATCATGTAATTCATAAAGAAAGGAAATCATATGCTTGCACTAGTGTCATACCGTAGTTTGAAGAAACCCCAAGAGCACGACAAAATGGTGCACGTGTTTTCTTTTTTTATTTGAAATTTCAAAGTTTATGCGTGTAACATCTTGTATTTTT
>BJCM01091380.1:0-10102 GCA_018326385.1 Flaveria bidentis | reverse complement strand
AGCTTAGCACAGAAAGCAGCAGAAATAAAACTTTTACTGGCCCCCGAATCAAATAACACAGAAGCTAAAGTTTGGTTCACTAGAAACGTACCGGACACGACATCAGGGTCCGTCCTAGCCTCCTCCTGTGCCATACTGAATGCCCTGGCGCTTGCCCTCGATCCTTCACTTCCCGTCTTATTTACCCCAGAACCCTTAGCCCTCGGTTTCTTACAATATTTACTCATATGACCACTCTCCCCACAGTTGAAATATCTGCCCGCACGACAATCCTTTGCGATGTGCCCCGTCTTTCCACACTTGAAGCACACATTCATTCCTAGCCTACATTCCCCCACATGCTCCTTTCCATACTTGCCACACCTCTTCGACCCCGCTCCCGATGTGGCCACTCGGCGGTCATCCACCCGCGCCTTTTTGTTACCCGTCGAGGCGTCACCCCGACCAATCCTTTTCCCATTCCAGTTCCGATCACCACCACCCTTCTTGTTCGCTTCAGTCACCACCACCTCCCTCTCATCATATAGCCTCCCTGCCAAATCGACCGCCGACCTAAACATGTTGGGCCAGGTGGCGATCATATGCCTGCAAACATCCACTGGTAAGCACTGAATGTACCTCTTGATCTTTCGAGACAGAGGCGTCACTAGATCCGGCACCAGACGTGTCATTTCGTTGAATTTGGTGGTGTACTGCTGGTGTGTCATGGTCCCCGCCTCCAGCTGCAGGGACTCTCTCTCGATCTTATCCATCTCCCTATAAGGACATAACTCCTCAATCACAAAGATGCTAGCTGCTAGGAAGAAGAAAAAGTTTACTTACTCCATCTTCTTCAACTCCTCCCACCTCATCCTTCCTATCGCCCGGTTACCCTCGGCTTGGACAATGTTTTCCTACCAACAAAAAGCCAAGTCCACAAATGAGTAGGTAGCAAACTTCATCTTCTTGTCCTCCCAGCACTCGCTGATATCAAGAACAACCTCAATTTCCCTCACCCACCGGTGAGTAGTAGCAGCAGTGCCATTACCATCGAAGGTAGGGGGCTTGCATCACATAAACGCCCCGTAGTTATAGCCTCATTACGCCTCCGGCACAGGCTCTTCATCTTCCTCTTCATCATCAGACAGAACCGTTTCAGGCTCTGGATGTTCCCGTTCTCCCAAGGACCTATTCCTCTCTTGCCTTTCCCCTTCCCACACCGCCTTAATTACATCGGTCACTATAGACGGTAAGATCCTCTGCATGACCTGTTGAACTTCCCCCATCACAGCCTCTTTTACTGAGGCTCTCAAGTTGGCGCTCTCATCGCCACCCTCCGGATGAGGAGTCTCAGGTTCTTCCCAAACCACCTTTTCAACTCTGGGTCTCCCTCTCTTAGGTTATGGTTCAGCACTGTGACCTCCACCACGTGAAGCCTTCGATGATCTACCACCAACCATTCACACGCACACTGAAAGAGTCAAACACCAACACGGTCATTCAAGGGAACAGCTCAGTTTATGTCAGTATAGTAAGCCCCTAACTACAGTGGCTAGTTGCGATTAGCCACTTACTTTACTCTTCACACCCCGAGCATTACCTGTCCTGACTACATCAGTATTTAAATCAACACACAACACAAAAAGCACACAACATGCGCACATAATACCGGTTTACATTACGAAAATACCTGATGGCACGCAGCTACTCACATTGGCATCCCTTCCTTTTTTTGTCCTATTCTCCGTTTAAGTTAAGGTTTATTTTGAAATTTTACCCATTTCACTTAAACTTTGGCTCTGATACCAACTTGTAAGGCCCCGTTCCCAGGATGCTTACAGCTGGTAAATCATTGCACGAAACATATATTTTCATCGTATTACATAAAAACGTTGCAGCGGAAACATTTAAACAAAACATTCTATTTCAATATAATAGCTTTTGCAAAATAATACATCGTTAACCAATTTCAAAACCCAAGTTGCATTACAACACAAAAGCATTATAAATTAATGCCATCCCAAAAAAGCTGAGTAGCTATCTCGTGTCATCTTCAGCAATCATTACCTGCCAACTGGAAACACGTAAAAGTCAGCGTTGCTGAGTGAGTTCTAATTTTATAATAATAAAATATAATTTTCTTTCGTTAAAACCATACTTTACATTCATGCGATCACGCAATATACGTACACATAGATAATATCATTATTATCTTCATCATTCATTCTTTCTTTCACTTTTCATATCTTTCGTACGAATAGCATGTGCTACACCCCAAACTATATGGCTACTGGGCCGAAGTCTATAAATAGATAGCTATACATGGCGCCGCAGTACCGAGGTAAGCGGTAGAGGTTCTATACAAATGGTCACTCACAAAGAACATAACAATTGCTTGTCCCTTCCATACAATTGCTTGCAAGCCTTTCATTTCTTTTGTCATTTATTAATGCATGCATTCTTCCTTCATGTTCTTCTTTCAGTATCTTTCACTTTACGTTACATAATACTTTCATTTCATTCATTAACATTCAATGTAAAGTCATGGGAAAGATAAACATACATCATAACAAGGAACATAACATACACAGACATCATCATCAAACAGGGCAACATCATACATACATAACATACATCATGCAACATCATCATCATGCCCAACATAACCTCTAAGACCTCAAAAGTCATCTTACATGAACTTACAGGAACTTCTACGTCGGCATTTACATTTGCACTTTCCCCCGAAAGTTAGTGATTAAACTAGGCCTTCTGGGTGTATGGGTACCCTTCAGTCGAATGGCCTCCAGGCGACTAAACATCATGCGAATGGACCAATGCGGATGAACACCTATGTGGATGAACACTCAATCGTGCGAATGGACCTCATGCGAATGGACCTCATGCGAATGGACACAATGCGGATGAGTTCTATGCGGATGGAGCTAATGCGAATGAGAACTTATGTGAATGGGCCCTCAGTCGCATGACTCCCCATGCGATTGACTCTCAGTCGCATGACTGGCAGGCGTATGGGCCTCAGTCGTATGTCTCTCATGCGATTGACCTTCAATCGCACGACTGGCATGCGTATGGCTTCAGTTGCACGACTGGCATGCCATTCGGTCGCATAACCCTAGCTGTGTAGAATGCAGCTCACCCCTAAACCCAATCTGCTATTTTCGACCTCCAAGCTCATCTAAACCCATTATAAGCCCAAATCAAGCATCCTCAGCCTTAGGAATGCATACTACAACACCATTAAAGAACACATAAGCTCGGAAACAAACCCCAAATACATCACATGCAAACACATACAAATGGGTCAAACACACACACATACAAAAACTGGTTTTCCATGTATTCCATCCCCAAAATCAACCAAAAACGTAGAAAAGAGGGGTCCTAGAACTCACACAAATGACCACAACGAGAAGAGCTACGAATCAACATGCTACACTTCGATTTGGCACTCTTGAATCCACCCGAACCAACTTTTCTCCCTTTTTCTCTCTTCTTTCTCTCTATGCTGGAAATGTGAGTATGGGGAGAGGGTAATGGTTGCCCTCTCCTTTCAAATATCACCATATACCCAACTTTCTCTCGTTGGTGAGTTTCGTCCCTCTACTTTGAACTTTATTTCTTTTCTTCTTTCATCGGCTTCAAAAATAAATATCCGGGTGTAACGTTGTACCACGATCGCGATGGTTTTTTTCTTATTCTAGTCGATTTGGGCATCTTTCCAGGTAATTAAAAACATGTAAACACTCGAAATATTATGAACATCAAAAGCCCTAACATCAATTTCGTTATCATAATCATCTTGATGTTCAATTCAAATCAAATCGTTTTAGGGTTCTTGGTAATTTGGGAATTTGATAATTGGTGTTTTTTAAACATTTAGGCCGAACTTTTAACCAGATCGGGCTATGGCCCAATTGGTAACTGGCATGGTTTATGGCTAAGATGTTCGGGGTTCGAACCAGGCCTCCCCCATATTTTGTTTTAATTAGTTTTCTTAACATTTTTATAATTCAAAAAAATTGTATTATATTTTTAAATCACAAAAAAAATATTTTATTAACTAAATTATTTCAGAAAATATGAAGTTAATTATTAAAGGTTTTAAAACTTATAATTCTTATGATATGATCATATAAATAACAAGCTAAACAAACACCTGAAATATTATTTTTATGATATGATCATATAAATAAATGTTAACACTTAAATTATATAGAACTTGCTTTCTAAATATTTGCACTTATAAAGTGAATGAATTATATGGATAATTTATATTCAAAGAAAGTATTCTACATTGTTATTTAAATGGTTGAATAATAATGGACATTGGCTTATAATATGTTTTGTTATATATAAATTATTTGTTGTGTGTGACACAATTTAAATTGAAACAAAACAAAAGTTATTTATTTGGGTGGTTCAAGACCAATAAGGTGCCGCCCCCTTGTAGTCTCTCTCTCCCTCATTATTTTGTTTTATAGTTTCTATAACATGCATAAAAGCCAATTGGATATGAAGAAGAGTGTACAACTTTAAGCATTCCACACTACATCATGTTCTTGAATACAAACATACACAATAAGGTGCTGAATTTTCTCTCTTCCCTCTCTCCATTTTCGGCCAAAGAAGAAGAAGAAGAGAAAGTTCATTCAAGTGTTGAAAAACCCTAACAAGAGAGGTGTTTGCTTGTAGCTTGGAGGGTATACAAGCTTGAGGTCTTCTCCTTTGAAGGCTTACCATTCATTTTTCTATCTTCTTCATCCTTTCATCTCTTGAAAGGTTGTATTCTCATCACTCTATGGTTGTGTTGTTTACAAGCATGTTTATTCGTATATGGATCCTTGGTTTGGGTTAGTATATAAATAAGTTTTATATTCATCTAAATAATAAGATTTAAATCATTTTATTCCGCTGTGTTTTTCATATAAATATGTTTATATGACTTTGATAATCTTGTTAAAACCCAACAATGGCATCATGAGCCGTTTATACGGATACATGCTTCTTTTGACACAAAAATTTTCGGGTTTCATGGTGTGTCACACCATATGGCCAATTGTTTTTTGTTTTTGGTTACCCCTTGATTCTCCAAGATTATTTTACATGCATATGATAATCTTGAAGAATAATATCATTTGGATGATTGGTTATTTTGTTTGGACAAAACCCAATTCTTTTGGTTTTCTTTAGCCTTGGCTGAAATTTTGGGTTTTAACAAGGGAAACCATTTTATCTTTGTGTTCTTGCATATATGGATGTTTATTGAATGTTCATAACCTAGCCTTGGCCTTTATGTTTGGATGAATGTTTGTGTTATTATTCATTTAATTATCTAATTAGTTGTAATATTCATTTATTTGGGTTTGTAATCTATTATATTTGTTCATATTGGTTTGTAATAGTAAGTAGATTAGTTGTTTTTTTACTAGAGAAAAATGTATTAGGTATTTTTTTTTGTAAAAGAAGATTTAACAAAGCTAGGGTTTTGGTTTTGGGCCTTTACGAACCTCATAGTCCAAAGTGGAATTCTAGCCCAAAGACCAAAGCCCAAACTTGGAGATCCATTGAAGCTAGGAGCTGAAATTGGACCCCAAATGGAAGACCAAATAAAGTGGAGGAATCAAAAACAGAAAGTGGTCACTTGAGGCATTTGGATACGGGATCAAGTGGGAGTTCACCGACACATGCCTTTGGTATTTTGGTTTCTTAGGACACATCTTTTTGCACACTTGTTTCGGTCAACAAGTGTGACAAAAATTAGATGGCTATGGTTATGAACTTGTGGTTGATTATATGCTTATGTGGTTGTTTTATATTTTGTTTTATCTTATTTGGATATGTATAATAAACAACTTGATAATAACAACTTGCATAAAATTGGTTCCTTAGAAATCATTAAGATATAATGTTGGTATTATTAAAGGCTAATGACTTCATATTAAATTATTAAAAGGGATTTTGAAAATTGGTTTTCAAACAAAATACCATACATTTGAATGCATGCAAATGCAAGGTACAAAAATAATTTTCCATCTAGTTTTAAAACTTAAATCCCTTTAAAACAAGTTTAACACCATCCTTTAATACAACACTCAAATCACTTAGGAACTACTTGTGGGATAAAGGTCACCTAACCACATTTAGGGAACTTGTGTTTTGAGGTGAGGTTGCGATATTTGTGGGATAAAGATCACCTAACCACTTGTATGCGCATTCTCACATGATAGGTTACCAATTGCTCTGATACCAATTGATAGGATCAATTGATTCAATCTATAATGATTTATGTAAATAATTCAACAAAACACAAACAATTGTAATCAAATCAAGCAATATCAACAAATTCACAGTTCATTGATATAGCAAAGACAATTACAAGAGTAAGAAAGCAGTTAACAACCCCTAATTCTACTCTAGTCTAAACTATTTATACTAGAAACTAAGGAACTAACAATTTACAAAACTAGTCCCTATACTAGTACAAAATATAAAATAGACAATAAAATACTAAATGTTAATCAGAGCTTTCGGTTGAGTGTTTTTGAAGTTCTGTAGAACATAGAAACTTCAAAAATCCACTGAAATTTGTAGTTGATTGACAATTCGAGTGAAACATTGTGAATTAAAGTTGTGTTTCATCATCAGAAACATAATTTGAATCACAAATTGCAGTATATTTCATCAAATCTGTTGAATTTGTTGTTCGAACGAAGATGAAGTTTTCGAACTGAAAAATCTCAAATGCATTGATTTGTTATTGATAATGAAGAAATTGATACTAGAAGAATGATTATCGGCATTATATTGAACTAACTGAAAAGTTTCAATTCAATTCATCAACAATTGAAAAGTTTCCCTACGTATGTATAAGTAGGGAAACTTGAGTTGGAAACCATGTGAATAGGGTCACCAAAGCATGGTGTACAATGGTGTTGATGGGATTAGACATGCCAACTAAGCATAAGGATGTTTAGTTGATCCCATAAAAATAGATGTTGCAAAAGGTTGCAATTGTCAAATATTGACTACCTTGTTAATTTAAATAATGCAATAAAGGTCACCTAACCAATATTTAAATGCAACGTTGGGTTCTAGATTTTAATTATTAATTTTATTTTCATTAAAAATACTGAAATTAGACTTTATTAAATTATGTAGATGGCCGCTAACAACAACGCTATCACCCCGACCGTCTATCACCTATCACTAAGAACTATCCTTGAAAAGGAATGTCTCAACCACAACAATTTCATGGATTGGTATCGAAACTTGAGAATTTTTCTCAAGCAAGAAAAGAAATCATATGTGTTGGACGATCCTATTCTCGATGAACCCGACATTAATGATGAAGATGCCTATCATGATTGGATAAAGCACACTAAGGATTCAGTGCAAGTTTCTTGCCTCATGCTAGGAACCATGATTCCTGAAATTGAAAATGATTTTAAGCATCATGGGGCATATGACATGATTACCCATTTGAAGGAAATGCTCCTTCAACAAGGAAGGGTAGAACGCTTCGAAACGGTTCGGGCGCTTCATGCATGTTGGATGGAAGAAACCCAATCGGTGTCATTTTATGTCCTTAAGATGAAAAGCCACATTGATTGTCTTGAAAGGTTGAATTGTTCAGTCTCTAACGAGTTGGCCATAGATTCCTCAATGGTCTAACAAAGAAGTTTAAGACATTTGTCATGAACTATAACATGAATGGATGGGACAAGAGCATTAGGGAACTTCATGCAATGCTCAAAACAACCAAAGAGAGAATGGGAAAGAGGGTATTACCGGTTCTCATGATCAATGAGGGTGGAAATAAGAAGAGGCATCACCCCGAACCCAAGGCAAATGTTGCCAAAAACAAGGGACACATCAAAGGGAAGGGTAAGGGAAAGGCTAAAGCGGAACCACCAAAACCGAAGGAGAAAAAGCCAAAAGTTACCAAGAATGATCCATGCTTTGAATGTGGTGAGATAGGACATTGGAAGAGGAATTGTCCAACCTATCTCAAAGCATTGAGGAACAAAAGGGATGTAGGGCAGACCTCATGTACTACATTCATGATTCATATTGATCTTAATGTTATTTATTCAAACACATGGGTATTAGATACCGGATGTGGAACTCATGTTTGCAATTTGTTGCAGGGGTTCAAAAGAAGTAAACATTTTAAGAAAGGGGACACTAGTCTTTTTAGGGGCAACGGAGCAAAATCTGAAGTTGAAGCCCAAGGAGACTACATTTTGAAACTTTCAAATGGTTTGGAAGTTATTTTAAAAAACATTTTGTATGCTCCTAGTTTGACTAGGAATATTATTTATGTTTCCCTTTTAAGACAATATGGTTATATTTTAAATTTTATTGATGATGGTATTTGTGTTTTTATGGATGATATGCTTTACTTTAAAGTTAAGCCTTCTAATGGCATTTATGAATTAGTTCATCATGACGCATCCTTTAATAACTTGTTGTACCATCAAGCACAAAGAAACTTCAAATGGGTTTAAGTTAGACATATCTTTGGCATTGTCATCTTGGTTACATAAATAACAATCGCATTGAAACCCTTCAAAAGAATGGTCTTTTGTAAGTAAAAGAGAACGATTCATTTGATAAATGTGAATCTTGTTTACAAGGAACGATGACCAAATAACTTTTTAGTGGAACTAACGAAAGGGCAAAAGATTTATTAAGAATCATACATTTGGATGTATGTGGTCCTTTTAAAGCAATGACAAGGAATGGTGAAAGATACTTCATTACCTTTATTGGCGATTATAGTCGCTATGGTTATGTCTACTTGTTAAGGAACAAAGATGAAGCTTTTGAAATGTTCAAAATTTTTAAAAATGAAGTAGAAAATCAACTCAACAAGGCAATCAAAGTTCTTCATTCAGATAGAGGATGTGAATACCTAAGTTATGTTTTTCAAGATCATCTTAGGAGTTGTCGGATCATCTCACAACTTGCTCCGCCCGGAACAACACAGCATTATGGTGTGTGTGAAAGGAGTAACCAAACCCTATTTGATATGGTTTGATCTATGATGGCAAGAACCACATTACCTGTATCATTCTGGGGTTTCGCATTACTCTTTGCGGTCCGTATTCTAAATATGGCCCCGACCACGAAAGTGGATAAGACACTCTTTGAAATATGGCATGGAAGGGTTCCATGGCTATCATTTTCAAAGGTATGGGGTTTTGAAGCTTATTTTAAACATAACACCCCAAATAAGTTAGAAAGTCAATCCACTAAGTGTATCTTTATAGGATATCCCAGAGATTCTATGGGATACTACTTCTACAATCCAACATAGTAAAAGGTATTTGTTGCTAGAAATGCTGAGTTCTTGGAAACTAAGTTCCTTATGGAAGGATCAAGTTGTAGAACAGTGGAACTTGAGGAGGATCGAGAACCACAAGACGATAGACGTTTGGTTGATACTAGCAATCAATAAGAGGTTGTTGAAAACAATCAAGTGGTTGATCAATACACACAAAATGTTTGTAGATCTGGTAGTATTAGCAATCCACCAGAAAGATATGGATTCTTTATGGATGGATGCTATGTGCTTGATTCGAATGAACCAACCACATACCATGATGCAATGTCAAAATCCAATTGTGACAAATGGATTGAAGCATTGAACGTAGAGATGCAGTCCATGCATGACAACCAAGTATGGGAATTGGTTGTACCACCGCTTAACTCCAAACCAGTTGGAAGCAAGTGGATTTTCAAGAAGAAAACTGATATGCATGGAAAATTGGATACTTATAATGCAAGACTTGTAGCAAAAGGGTTTACTCAAACTCAAGGGGTTGATTATGTGATATCCGGTAATTTTCCGTTATCCAACTCCGTTAGTTTCGCTAAGTTTTGCATACACGTGTCGTGAGCACACACTAGTTGTCGTTTAACGTTGGTGACGTAATAATAATTAATCATGTTAAATGGGTGATAATCTAGTTGTTAATGTGATTATGACGTTGTGTTTACGTGTTTATGTGTTTTATATAATAATTAAGAAAGTTTATCGCGTAACGTGGAAACGTGTTTAATTAATCGTAAATCGTGTGTTTTTGTAGAGATAAAATAT
>BJCM01091379.1:0-22489 GCA_018326385.1 Flaveria bidentis | reverse complement strand
CCAGTCGCACGACTGAGCCAGTCGCCTAGCTCAGTCGTACGACTGAAAACTGTAACCTATAAATACCACTTAATTCGTGGAAAAACGAGATTTTGAGAGAGTTTACGAGATTACACAACCCTAGCCGTCTGAGATCGTCCAGTACGTCTCATCCAAGTTCATAGAACGTTTCAGATCATTCCTAATCCATTCTTAACGTTTTCTAATCGTTAGGTTTGATTGGATTATCGTTTTCTTGATTGGATCGCCAATCAAATAGGATTCCGCACTATTTGATCTGGTTTCACGTTGAATCAGTTAGTACTTAGTACGTAGCAGGTCCTAACAAGTCAACTGTATCATTGGGACTTGGTTCAGAACATTTTCAGTGCCTGATGGTCTAGAAGTAACAGTAGAGCACCCATATTACCCCCTTAATCATTATCATCATCCTTCTTATCATAACCTCCTTTATCACCATATTCACCATCATCATCATCCTCATCCTCATCACTAAATGAAAAGTCTATATAATCTAAATCATTATTGTTATCATCATCATCAACTGGATTAGGAATTGGCATAACATGCTGAGGCTCGGAAAATGCCTCTCCAGTGAACAGTAGAGGTTGATCCTTAGTAGCCTATATAGGAATGGTAGTTGAGGGCTATTGATCAACATTAACAGTGTTTGTTATCTTTTCTGTATCAACATAATTAACAACACGCTTGCAGGATCGATGTTTGTCACTAACACTTTGTTTTACTCTCAAACTCACTTACTCATATACGGTTTAGGTTGAAGCTAAATCTCTTCTAAGAGTTGATAATAATATATTAAGTAACAAAGAACACAAGGAAATAATTTTCAATGTACTTGTATATATTACTTCTCCACTCAAAGTATTACAAGACTCTTACAAGCATGTTCCAGGAGTTATAATGAGAAACTATATATACTATCACCTACAATCAAATATACTTTGATACCAACTAGAAACCTATAACTAAAGCAAATACTACAAAGCTAAAGTTAAGGTTTCTTATATAATGTCTTATCTAAGATTAGGTAGTCACGACATGTCCATGAAATACCTTTTGTCACCAACTAAAGTTAGTAACTGTACTAACTGATAAAGGTGAACAGTGGAATAAAGTATGGTCAACTATATGGCTTTTTGAGAAAGCGCCATGTAGTATATCAGAGGTCTGCAGCATAGTGTCAAAAGGACCATACTTATGTCCACTGGTTCATAGCAGTGTCTTCCGAAGGTTATTTGGCTTCGGAAGAACAAGTTCTTCCGAGGCCAATTATACTTCGGAATAGACTTACTTTTTCCAAGGCTTGGGGACTTCTTCTTCGAAAGTCATCATCTTGAAATCTTCTAAGTATTGAACTATGGAAGAGAATAATTGTCTTCGGAAGTTGGAGTTTCGCTTCGGAAGTTGTTCTTGAACTTGTCTATGGAAGAACTCCATTTTTCTTTGGAAGATTCACACTTAGCTACGGAAGTCCTTTATTAGCAGCACCAAAAATTTTCTAAGTGTTTGGATTTGGTTGCACCAGCCTTTCTTGATCCAACAAACTCCCCCTAGGTTGATGCTACCAAAACCTCACCTTTTCCTACTTCTTAAAACCTTTAGCACTAGGGTCTAAAGATGTTTATCTGTTTCTTTGTTCTTCCCTGAAGTTGTACTAAGAAGTTTGTACAAGTCATTAGTGGACAGGAGATCCAGTCTATCACTCTGAATGACATGCACCATTTGTTGCGCCCCCTAAAGAGAGTTAGTTGACGGAAGTTATAGTCATAATCCCATTTAACTAATGATTCAAGGTTGGGACCTTCAACCATTTGAAGAAATGCTTTTCCTTTGATTGTGATCCTTTCCTCTCCTACTCTCTTAGTTTTAGCTCCTCTTCAATCTTTTTCCTTGCGGTTAGCTCGACCAGATGAAGGCTTCTGAAATGATTCTTGATGTGACTTGCTATCTTGGAGTTGGAAGGGTTGGAGAATGGATTCTCTGCTAACTCAGCAATTTCAAATCTGCTTAAATGTAGCAGAGAAGAGGCATTTAGCCTGTTTATTTCTTTATACTCTCTCTCCACTGGGTGATCTTCTTTTTTGGCACAAGGGTATTAATTGGCATTCTATCCCCATTCTTAGAATCTAGTATAGTCATCAGCCTTCTTCTCATCTTCTTCTCTTCATCATTTAGGGAATCAGAGTTAAGGCCAAGGAGTTTTACAGCTTGGTCCAATGTTCCTCTAGGCAGATCAAGGAATTGATCTCTTGTTAGGGAACATGAGGATCCGTCAACATAAGTCAATTTGACAGACTCCTCCTCACAAGAGATGTTGCTCAAGGTTGTACACTTGGTGAGCTTTATCTTGATCTCCTTAAACGCCTTTAAGGATAGATGTTTGGAAGGTTGAGGGGATGGTTTTAGTGATTGTTTGGTAGGCAATGGTGTTTGGGTTCTGGGAAGTGTTTTGGGCTTGTGGATGGGTAGTTGAGGTGGTTATGGTGATGGTGCAGGAATGGAGGATGGCATAGGTTCAGGGGTGTAAGGTTTAAAGGTAGGTTTAGTTTTAATAGGAAATGGGAAAGGAGTTGGTTCAGGTTATGGTTGAGGTTGAGGTCTTGGCTTAAAGATCATCCTCTGTCCCTTTCTGTACATCTCCTTCCTTTTCCCTGAGCCAATGTCAACCTTGATGTCACTGACATGTCATTGCAAGGTCTTTTCAGACATAGAATCCACCTACCTACTAGAGAAGCCATGAGGCTGAAGATAATCCTTCATCCAGGTCTTATCACCTATTTTCTTGAAAACAGCGAGTCCTGTTTCTTCTTCATTCTTCTTGATTTCCCTCAGTTTCTTCATTGTAGCTTTCTTCCTCTCCTTCCCCATTTGATCTTTCTCTTTGTTGAAGAGCCATAACATCTTATCATTGTTATGTGGAGGCAAGTCTTCTAGAGAGAAACACCTAGAGATCAAGAAATTAATCCTTTCCCTCCTTTGCTGCAAATCAGCCTCCAATTCCTTCTTCTTCCTCTCATCTTCTAGGGCCAACCTTGCTGCTTGATCTTTTTGTTCAACTTGTAGTAGGGATGCCTTCTCAAACTCAGTTAGCTCCTCTACTGGTAGTAGAAGAACTTCTTCAGTGACAGCTCCAAGCTCGACAAGCCTGTCAATGATTTCCACCCTTCTATGGTTGTTGACATCCTCCTAGTTGGCTATAGTTGCTTTGTTGCTTACAACTAACAGCTTCTGAGTTGGAAGTCTAACTTTCCTTTTATGTTTTTTAACCTTTCTTCCTCCTAAAGCTCTTCAGTTGTCATCTTCCTTTTGCCTTTTACATCTTCGGAAGTGCTAGACTATGGGTGATCTTGGATGGAAGTTTCAGGTTGAGAGATGGTGGTTGGAGCTTGTTGTAGTGAAGTTTTTCGAGTGAGAGGTTGGCTAAGAAAATACTCACTATTTATCTCAGATGCATGTTCAAGGATTGCATCTATGATAACCAGATCCTTGGATAAGGAAATAGTTCTTCTGCAGCTTCTATCTCAGCTTCGGAAGATTGAAATTGTTCTTTCAAGGCTTTGACTTCTATTTTGGAAGTATGTGGCAATGCACTATGTGTCCTAAATGTTTTAGTTTCTAGGCCATCAGTTTCCATTTCCCCTTCGAAATTAATCTTAGGTTCCATGTAGACCTTAGGTTGACCAAGTTCTTTGATAGCGGTAGAAGGTGCATTCAACCTCTAAAGCTCTTCAGCTCCAAAGTATGCCATAAAAACATCAGGGCTAGGCTTTTCAATGGAAGATCCAAGCAGGATCTTAGAGAAGAACCTGCTCAGATCTTGGATCATCTTTTGATCCATTTGAAGAATAATTGGAGGAGGCTCGGGAAAAACTATTGCTTGATGAGTTGGGTATCTTGAAGTTAGGGATGTTAAAGCTTGGCTATGTAGTTCCACATGTGTTTGACTCGTGAAACTCTACCTCCTTTTTGATAGCATAATCTTGAGAGCTATAAGATTTAGAAGAAGAGGTCAATGAGACCTAAATAGGTACGTGCCTAACAGATCTCTCAATTTGTTTCTTGGCTAGTTGAGCCTTGAGATTGTCAATCTCAAGTTTTTGAGTAGCAGACCTATCCTCTAAAGTCTTAACCTTAGATTCAAGGTTTGAGACTTTAGAAAGTAGGTCTTGAATGGTGAGTTTCAGACTTCCCTCATCTTCTTTTGAAGAATCACAGGGAGATGAGGTAACAAACCTAGTATATACATCCTCACCACTAGATGTGGTTTCTTGGCACCCTAGTTTCCTGTCCTAATGATGTCTCTTTCAGTGGCATCAAAGGGCACAATTGCCATTGATTTAGACTCAAAAATGTTACCACTGCCCTGAGGATCCAATGAGGCTCCTTTAGTAGTGGTAGCAAAAACTACATGAGTCCCTTCCACATCAGTGGGACTCACCTTAGTAGGTTTTTGCTAATGGGGGCTAGAGATAAGAGGTTCCTCTAGGCATTGTTGATCCCTAAGAGGGTGTTGTGGATCAACTTCATTGCCATGAAGAGACATAATCTCCTTATCAATTCTTATCAATAGGCCGGTAAAGGATATGGAAGTTATACCTAATGACCCGGGACTTTCATCAATGTCTATTGGCATTGAGCCTATGGTGGGGCTGTCCCTTTATGGCTTCTCTGGGGAGTATAGAGACTCTCCCTGAGGGCTATCAACTTTTCTTTCGGGCTCAGAGGATTGAGAGTAAGGAAACTCAAATCCCATGTTAAGGTCAATTATGAAGAATGGTGAGACCTCAACCTGAGTGGGAGCCCATGTTTCCACTCAAGTCTTTTTGGGTAGAACAGGAGGGGCTTGATCAATTAGAGTAATGTGACCAAGGGTTCATTTCGAGCATCTCTGATATGTGTATTTGATGGGGTTAGAAGGTAGAACTGGCAATGTGAGGTTGGTTGCTGGTATGGGTTCATCACCTATGGGGTTACAGGGATGTCACCAGGAGTTATGTGCTCAATCATACCTAACAGAAGTGGAGTTTCTCTTCCAGTGAAGTTGAAGGACATCCTCTTCAGAATCTTGAAGATGCTCGGCCTTATGTGAGGGACGGGAAGAGCAGGTGCGTAAACAAGCTTGCTCTGGTTCAACTCACAGTTGATTAGGTGCTGGATGAACCTAGGATACATGTAGAATGTCTCCCTTTGAAGGTTGCCCATCAATATGATATGTGGTTGGTTCATCGGAATCTACCACATAGCATCCATTACAAAAAAAATCCATATCTTTCATGTGGATTACTAATTCTACCGGATCTGTGAACGTTTTGTGTCTATTGATCAACTATTTGATCACCCTCAACATCCTCATGTTGAGTGCTAGTGTCAATCAAACGTGTATCGGTTCGTGGTTCTTGATCCTCCTCAAGATCCACTGTTCTACTGCTAGTTCCTTCCATAAGGAACTTAGCTTATAAGAACTCATCCTTCTTGGCAACAGACTCTTTTTGTTCCAATGGATCACAGAAATAATATCCCATAGAATCTCTAGGATATCCAATGAAGATACACTTAGTGGAACGGCTTTCTAGCTTGTTTGAGGTTGGAGTCTTAACATAAGCCTCACAACCCCATACCTTTAAATATAAAAGTGATGGAACCCTTCCATGCCATATTTCGAAAGGTGTGGTTTACACTTTCTTGGTTGGGGGCATATTCAAGATACAGGTCGCAGATAGCAAAGTGAAACCCCAAAATGATAGAGGCATTGAGTTTGTAGCCATCATAGATCGAACCATATCTAATAGAGTTCGATTTCTCCACTCGGACACACCATTATGCTGTGGCGTTCCAAGTGGAGATAGTTGTGAGACAATACCACAACTTCTAAGATGATCTCTAAAAGCATCACTTAGGTATTCACCTCCTCTATCGGTGCGGAGATTTTTTTTATTTTCTTGTTGAGTTGATTTTCTACTTCGTTTTGGAAGATTTTGAACATTTCAAAAGATTCATCTTTATGTCTTAACAAGTACACATAACCATATCGACTATAGTCGTCAGTAAAGATAATGAAGTATCTTTCATGGTACCTAGTCATTGGCTTAAAAGGACCACATACATCCGAATGTACAATGCCTAATAAGTCTTCTGCCCTTTTGGATTTGCCACTAAAATGTGCCTTAGTCATTTACCTTGTAAACAAGATTCACATACATCAAATGAATCATATTCATTTGCTTTTAAAAGACCGTTCTTTTGAAGTGTTTGCATGCGGTTCTTGTTTATATGACCAAGACGACAATGCCAAAGATAGGTATCACTCAAATCCAATTTGAGTTTCTTGGTGGTGGTTTGGTACAATGAGCTATCATATAATGTGTTTTCACAAACCAAATCATAAATACCATTAATAAGAATAGCTTTAAAATAAAAGATGTCATTTAAAGAAACATGAATTTCATTTTCAATAAATGTTAAAACATAACCATATTGTCCTAATTGGGAAATAGAAATACTATTCCTAGTCAAACTAGGAGCATACAAAAAATTGTTCAAAATTGCTTCCAAACCATTTGCAAGCTTCAAGATGTAGTCCCCTCGGTCTTTAACTTGAACTTTTGCCGCATTTCTCATGTAGAGGCTAACATCCCCTTTCTTGAAGTCCTTACTTCTTTTGAACCCCTGCAATAAGTTGCAAATGTGAGTTCCACATCTGGTATCCAATACCCATGTGTTAGAGGATATTAATTTTAGATCAATATGAATCATGAAAATTGTACCGGAGGTTTTGCCGGCATCCCTCTTAGCTTGCAACTCTTTGAGATGGACTAGACAATTTCTAACCCAATGTCCAATCTCCCCACACTTAAAGCATGAGTCATTCGAAGCAACCTTTGACTTCTTCTCTGCTGGTTTTGGTGGTGGTGCTCTTACCACTCCCTTCCCCTTTCCCCTAACGTACCCCTTTGCCCTTGGCAACATTTGCCTTGGGTGCGTGGTGAAGCCTCTTCTTGTTCCCACCTTCATTGATGGTGAGAACGGGTAAAACCTTTTTACCCATGGCCGCCTCAGTAGTTTTGAGCATTGAGTGAAGCTCACTTATGTTCTTGTCCCACCCGTTCATCTTATAATTCATAAAAAAGTTGTCAAAACTTTTTGACAAAGAGTTGAAGATCAAACCCGTAGCCAACTCGTTCGAGACGGGACGATTCAGCCTTTTGAGGCGGTCAATGTGTCTTTTCATCTTAAGTACATACGATGAAACTGATTGGGTGTCATCCATACGACATGCATGGAGTGTTCGAACCGTTTTAAAGCGCTCTACCCTTGCTTGTTGTTAGAACGTTTCCTTCAACTGGGTAATCATGTCGTACGCTCCATGATGTTCACACTCCTTTTGGAGTTCCGTAGTCATACTTACCAACATGAGGCAAGACACTTGGACCGAGTCCTCAGTATATTTCACCTAATTATTATAGGCCTCCTCATCCTCCTCATTAGGTTGATCGGGAATCGGATCGTTTAAAATATACGATCATTTCTCATGCTTGAGAACAATTCTGGTTTAGGGACGGGACATCATTACTTTCATTATTGATAATGAGTTATTATGGTTTAGGCATTCCTTTTGGAGAATGGTCCTTAGTAATAATGAGTTAACGGACGGGACATCATTACTTTCATTATTTTTGGTGGCCATCTACAAAATTTAACAAAGTTCAATTTTAATATTTTTGATATTATTCATATTTTAATTATTTAAGCCCTTTTATGTGTCTTGCATAATTTTAAAATTCTAGAATCCAACGTTCCATTTAAATAGTGGTTAGGTTACCCTTATCCCATTATTTAAATTTACAAGCTAGTCAACGTTTTGACAATTGCAACCTTTTGCAACTTTTAGGGGTATGGAATCGACTTAAACATCATATGTATGGTTGACATGTTTATCCCATCAACACCTTTGTAAACCACATTGTAGGTGATCCATTTAACATGGTTTGGAAATTAAGTCACCCTACTTGCACAGACATGTGAGTTTTCCAACATAAGTGGTTAGGTGACCTTTATCCCATAAATATGGTATCCCCACCTCAAATCACAAGTTCCCTCAAAATGGTTAGGTGATCTTTATCCCATTAGGAGTTTCCAAGTGACTCAAGTGTTGTGAAAAATGACGGTCTTAAACTTGTTTATAAAAGAAATTTTAAGTTTTCATAATACAAGTTTAGAAAACTCTATGTACTTTATATTTGCATGCTTTCAAATACAAGGTATCCTATGATTCACTTTTTAATAAAACCCCTTTAATTAATATCATTAATCCCTTTAATAACCTTTTATTTATCACTTAGTGATAAGGAACCATCAATTTTCTGCTTGTTATGTTTGTTAATAAGTTTTTTATGCATATCCAAATATCAAACAAAAACCATACAACAAACAACCAAACAAACATAATCATATAAACACAAGTGCATAACTATAGCCACTAAGTTGACTACACTTGTTTGCCATCAAAAGTGTTGTCATTAGGTATTTCCTAAGGGTTAACAATGACACATCAACATGTGTCCATGAACTCCCACTTGAATCCACATACAAATGCTTCAAGTGTCCATGTCTTTTGCGTCCTTCTTTGGGTCTTCATCTTGTGCATCTTCTTTTACAAAATCATATCCTAATACAATTTTCTATTAAAATAAATGCACCTAATCTATTTATTACATAACCAATGAATAAATAAATTACAACCCAAAATACAAACACAAATATTACAACCCTTTCAAGAATCAAAACCAACATGATAAAATCACAATCAACCAAATCCAAAACACATAAGGTCAAGGTTATGTTTTGCACCAAAATATGTATCATATTCAACATTGAAGAACAACTATGAACCCCTTTTTTTAACCTTAAAGTTCTGGCCAAGATGAACCAAAACTTTTGTGTTTTGTGCAAACAAAATAATCAACCATTTGATGTTAATCTTTCAAGGTTTATACTAAAGCATGTAAGATAAAACCTTGAAACATAAGGGATTCATTCATCCATAATTAAACAGCCCCTAATAGGTTGAAAAAGTCCATGAAAACTAACTTTTTAAGAACTTTTGAAGCAGGTATTCCACATAACCGGCTCTAGATATCATTGTTGGGTTTTGTAACATGTTAATCAAAGCTAGTTTAACCATTTTAAGTTCAAAAACACAGTGGATATATGGGTTTAAAAGGTGTTTAACAATCTGAAAATATGAAGCATTTTAACCCAAAACAAAACCCATAAACAAGGTTCATATGTATGTGAAGTGAAATGCTATCAAAAACAAAAAAGAACAACCATAGGGTGTTCTTGAAACTACCTTTCAAGAACAACATGATGTAGTATGGGTGAGAAGAAGATGATGATGCTTCTTGAATGTCTAGCCTCCAAAAGAGAAGTCCTCAAGCTTGTATACCCGCAAGCTCTTGAAAACACCTAACTTGTTAGGTAGTTTAACACCAAATCTATCCTTCTTCTTGGAAATCCAAATTCAGCCAAGCCAAAACCAAATTTTTAGCTTGCAAAAACGATTTTTAGCCAAGAAGAATAAGACAGAAAAGACCTTTGCATGTGTGTGTAAGAGAGAGTGTTTGCGGGAGGAGTGCAAGAATAATAAAGTCTTGTATTAAATCAAGACTAAATGAATCCAACACCCCACAAAAGGGGTGACCGAATGGACCCTCTTTCAAATGGGTTCCCTCCTATTTTATTTTATAAACTTTACACTCTTAAACCTATAAGATTTATAAAATTAAAACCTCTTTTAATTTATAACATTAACACACTATTATTTGTTATTATTTAACTTACTTAAATAATGTTACAAATAATTTCCATGAACAAAATATCCATATAATTTGTTCTATTTCAAATGCAATGTTTTAGAAAACCCATTTTCTAAATTGGTATCAATATTTACTTGTTTGATCTTATCAACGAATAAATATTTATTGGTGTTTGTTTAGCTTGTTATTGGGTATGACCCGACTTGGATCATAACGTACTAACCACATCAATCTTGTATGTGTCTTGGGCATACAAGATCCAACAAGGCCTTTTACTAACTCATGAACTAGATAACCTAGTTCATATGGGACTTGATCCCACCCCCTGACTTGTTAGAAATGCAGTGTAGGACAATGTGTAGCAGGAACTCCACTGGTATGAGAAGTTGAACTTGTAATTAGTGGATCTACTAACATCACTGCCATATCCTATTAGGATATAGGTTTCATCAACATCAGTCTTGAGGACTCCATCGAAGAGCGATCATCATGGAGCTCGAGATGCTCCCTGATGAGCTGTTCGGATACAATCAACTATTGTTCACAAATGCTAGACCTTAAAACCCAAACCCCATTCTATGTTATGATCTGGGCATTCCCACAAAAATCAGCCATGTGGTTTGAATACACGGTGGGGTTCACAGTTAGGGTTGTGAAGTAAGTGGAATGGGTCAAGAAGGAGATAATTTCAGAGAAGTTAGCATCCATGGATGAATCCAGAATGCAACTTGATTGTGCTGGGGGTTAAGTGTCATTTGAGAAAAAACAAAGAAATAAGCTTGATTTAGGTAAATTGGAGATGAAGAAAGCTTTGGGTAGTGAAATCGGTAAAAAGATTAAAATGGGTAAGTCAAAATATTTAAATGGGTGAAAGTGGCGAGTGGATAAGGTGAAGTGATGGTTTGGGTATTATGTGACAAGGGCAGCAAGGTTAACGCCATTTAAAATATTCTGACATCATTAAGAAAATCTTTACCTTTTACAGTTGTGGGGCCCAAAGATTTACATTACACAGTAAGGTCTTCTTCCGAGTATAAGATATTTCCGAAGGTAACCTTCTTCCGAAGCCAACTTAACTTGTGAAGTAAATTTCTTACTTCTGAGAGTAAAGTGCTTTCCGAATGAAGAATTTATGAGCTTCGGAAGCAGATCTGATAAATTATCAATCGCTTTTTTTAGATTAAAAATTCCTCTGAGAAGAAGATTTCCCTTGGAGAAATTTTGCTTTGGAAGATATATGGAACATATTCCGAGGGTTAATTTCTTTTCGGATGAATCTATACTTCGAGAAATTTCAGAGAAAAACCTTTTGTAACAGGGTTTAGATTGTTTTGACAAATGACATTGCATATTTGAAAAGGTTTTCAAAGGAGATAGACTAATCAATGTTTATCAACCCAATAACTGTAATGAGATACGTAAATCTTTGTTCATCAAGGGCTTTGGTGAACAAATCAGCATATTGTTCATTTGAATCAACTTTAATTAGCTTGATTAGATTTTTCACATTAATATCTTTTACGAAATGATACTTGATGTCAACGTGGATAGGAATGCTAATGAAGTTGAATCCATAGTCCAGCATCTGATTCTGAATCCATAGTAGCTAAGCACAAAAACTTGCAACAATAATGTATTCAGCTTCAAGAGTAGATGTAGAGACACAGGATTGCTTTTTGCATTGCCATGAGATAATCCTTCCACTAAGAAATCGACATCCACTTGATGTTGATTTCTTTTTTATGTTAGAACCACCATAGTCACTATCAAAATAACCATAGAGATTAAAATTGTTGTTCCTTGGATACCAAAGGCCTAGTTTAGGTGCTCCTTTAAGGTATTTAAGGATTCTCTTGGCAACAACTAGGTGATACACCTTTGGCATAACTTTATTTCTTGCAAATATGCATGTGCAAACATGATATCAGGTCTATTTGCAGTGAGATACATCAGAGACCCGATGATTGCTGTATACTGATGTTGATTAGTATATTCCCCCTCAGAGTCAGGACAAAGATTATGGTTTCTAGGTATAGGTGTCTTGGCTCGCTTACAATCTTTCATATGAAATCATTCTAAGATGTCAAATACATACTTAGATTGATTGATAAAGAACCCATCCTTCATCTGTTTTACCAGAATTCCAAGAAAGAAATCCATATTTCCCATGGAGCTCATTCGAATTTCTTCTTCATGATGCTCTCAAAATCTCTGCACATTTGGTCATTTGAGGAACCAAATATGATATCATCAACAAAGACTTGGACAAGCAAAATGTCTTTCCTGAAGTTGATGTATAATATCTTCTACGAGTTGATAATAATATATTAAGTAACAAAGAACACAAGGAAATAATTTTCAAGGTACTTGTATATATTACTTCTCAACTCAAAGTATTACAAGACTCTTACAAGAATGTTCCAAAAGTTAGAATGAGGAACTATATATACTATCACCTACAGTCGAATATACTTTGATGCCAGCTGGAAAGCTATAACTAAAGCAAATAATACAAAGCTAAGGTTAAGGTATCTTAGATAATATCTTATCTAAGATTATTTAGTCACGACATGTACATGACTTACATTTTGTCACCAACTAAAGTTAGTAAATGTACTAACTAATAAAGGTGAAGAGTGGAAATAAGTATGGTCAACTACATGGCCTTTTGAGAAAGAGCCATACAGTATATCAGAGGTCTGCAGTGGAGTGTTAGAAGGACCATACTTATGTCCACTGGTTCATAGTAGTGTCTTTCGAAGGTTAATTCACTTCGGAATAACTAGTTCTTCCGAGGCCATTTATACTTCGGAAGAGACTTACTTCTTTCGAGGCTTGGGGACTTCTACTTCGGAAGTCATCATCTTGAAATCTTCTAAGTCTTGAACTTCGGAAGTGAAGACTTTGTATTCGAAAGTTGGAGTTTTCCTTCAGAAGTTGTTCGTGAACTTGTCTTTGGAAGAACTCCATTTTTCTTTGGAAGTTTCACACTTAGATTTGGAAGTCCTTTATTAGCTGCATCAAAAATTTTTTAAGTGTTTGGTTTTGGTTGCACTAGCCTTTCTTGATCCAACAACGCTCTGTATCAGTTATATGATCATTAGAAGGTTCAAGACTAGCTATTTTTTGTCCACTCGATTCTCCATATATTGTGGTACGTTTCTAAGTAAATGAAGAATACACACGGGAAATGAGATCTCATAAGTTTTGTTCCATGATTTGAACGTAACTAAACATAAACTACTGCTGGTCCTCCAAACTCTTTATCTTCTCATCTTTTCTATCAAACTCCTACAAAAATCATCAACATCTCCTTCTCTAACTCATTAATCCTCTACTCTAATGGAACCATGGTGGTGAAAAACATGCAGACTTTGCCTGTGGTCAAGGCTCTAGAGTAGTATGAAGATAATCAACTTCTCCAAATAAGTCGTCATGAGTTTGATCCCTCGGTCATGTCCTCTATACATCATCAGTAGTGGGTATAGATGATGGTGTTACAGTTGTTGATTCTGTGACAATCACTTGTGTAGAAGCCTCACTTACTGTGACTGGAATATCAGACGTATGAACCTCTTTAGTCGTCATAGTGGTCATTAGGGTTTGATGCTTTCTCAACAAATCTTATCCTCTACCCCTCCCACATGGACTATCTCTGGCTCTCCTAGCCATTCTCTTCTTTCTTCCTCTAGTAGTATGGACATCTTCAGGAACAAAACTAGCATCACATTCCTCAGCAGTGTGTTTTGCAGGAGTTTCTTGCACTCTAGGACGTCCTTACAACAAATAAGGTACGTTCCCGATCTGATCACTATAAGTTTCACTTCCACTTTCAGTGATCCACGTGTTCACCTCATCTATGTCAGACCTCTCAGCACCCTAACAACTCTTAGGTGCTTCTTGTGTAGCACTGGTAGATGTACGAGCTGTATCATCTCTTGGAACATGTGGTGTCTCTGTCTCTTATGATGATGCTTCTACTTAGAAACCCCCAACAAACCTTCCAAGCTTAGCAAAACGGGATCCATCCCAACATTCTCTCGAGCTCCCATTAGATAAGTGAAAATGTCTTTCTTCATCACCATTACAACATAGGTGAATAATTTAGACATATATAACTTAACGTGAGCAGCATTCACTATCATCTTTAGAAATCCGGGGTACATGATAAACATCTTTTCTGTAGCAACTATAATATTCTTTTGCATCTCAGTAAACATAACCTTGGATATGATGTAAGGTAGATCATCAACAAGTGATACAATTAAGGATCCGAATACAACACTCAGATTATCCATGCTAGCTTTCAGAATACTGAGACAATGGATCACCATGTGAAATAGATACTTCTAGAATGGAGGTAAGTACTTCTTCTCCAATATGGGTATCGGTGGCGATATCCTATTCGGACTAAACATTCCTTAGCAGCATTGTCATCAATCTTTATTGGGAAATGAGGCTAATCTTCTCATAGTAGAACACTGTTTATCACCTCAACTGTAATAACCACTCTCTTATCCTAAATAGTGATAGAATTGGAGGGTTCTCCATCTTTGTCAATCTCATTGGCTGCTGTAAGCCAAAATTGATCAATGACATTAGTATATATGGTAGGGTAAGCTGAGATAGCATGAATTATCTGAGATGTCTTAAGACCCTCAATCAGAGATCTGGACAATGCCTTGTCATCCAAAACACCTCCAAGATAAGCTATAGCATTATGTTTTTTTATTGAAAACCATTGGTCTTGCCATTTGAACAATTAAACAAACTTGATAAGTACACAAAATACTTAAGAAAAATTCAGACTTAGAAAAAATTTCACACTTCGAATTTTTTTTTTATGAACACTTAGACTCCTCACGTGAAAACGTCAAAGTGACTCGCGTGACAACTTATTTTTTCGCATGAAGTTAATTTTGGACCAGAAGTCAACTTCTCATGCGACAAGTCTACTTTTCATGCAAGTACAGCTGTATGATTTGAAAGTTTTTGCGTCTGTTCAATTTCAAATAAATTTTCACAAGCGAAAAGTCTGTCGATTTTGAGATTATTCAATATAACATTTTGGAGTGTTTGTTCTAATATAACATGTTCATTTGATGTCATCTAAGTCATTGTTAAGGTTTATTATGTTTAACTTGTTCAATTTAAGATGTATAAGTTCGTTTAACATTTGGTCATGAATCAAACACACTCAAATCTATGTTATAAACATCAATATACTTAAGAAGACCTTTGGAATTAATAGGAGACCACAATAAAAAATGCTATTAAGTTTAAGAAAGTTTTAACATTTAGATTTTTGAGAGTAAAATTTTAAGAAAAAGTTGTGGGAATAGTTTCTTTTCGCTCAACTATTGAATTTATAGTCCTCTGACTTCTCGCTCCCTTGAGCTTTTCGCACGTTTTGAATTTTTTGCACCCTAAAAGTTCATTTTTATTTGAAGTTCTAAATTCATTTTTAATTTTCAATTTTCATCATCTTATTAAGCCTTTTGACTTGTTATGAAATTGATTATACTTTGCTAAGTGTTTACATTTATTCAAACACCCTTAATTTTTGTAAAATGTTATAAAATAGAAAGAAGTAAGCAAAAGACACTTTTGACAAAAGAACAATTTGACACACTAATTACAATATTAACTTAATTATTTTGATAAATCTTCAAGTACATGATCATATTTCTTGATAATTGATCATTAACATCATCCATCGCTATTATAAATAAGACTGGTTACATTGATTGTCAATATATTTTGACTATGATAAACTTAGACTTCAAGTTTACTTAAACAGAAAAGCTATGATATTTATCATGTTTTTGATTAAATTATATGAATTTAATGGATCCTACAATCAAAAATCCTGCAAAACCCTTATCTAGTTTCAAGACACTTTTGAGATTTCAAGTCACCCTAATTTGACTTAAACCTTTAACTTCTGATCAGGTTTCTCAGAGTCAATTATTGTCTTAGGTAATATCTATTTGGAGCATAACTAGCACGAGGAATATTTTTTATCACAGAATATTACAAGTTGTAGGACATATTAACTGTCAGTTGGACTTATGTTTTGCCCTTGTGAGACGTTTAAGCCTTACATGAGAACTCATACTTACATGCCCCATATTTTGATTTTACCGTCTGTGTCAAAACATATTTTCAAAAAAGAAAATATTATCATATAATATGTATGATTATGACATATCTTTTCCTAATGTGCTCATTGGCATCTTTTATTCCAATATGGCATTTGGCTTCCTTTTGTTTGTTTTTTTCATTTGTAATTTTGTTTTGCATTTGTATACAATTTTATATTTTGTTAGGACTGTTATTGGTACGGAGTACTAACTGATTTACGTGTGTACTGAATCAAATAGTGTGGAATCTTATTTTATTGGCGATACAATCAGTGAGAATGCGAGTATAATAGATCTAATAATGAACCAAAAGGGTAAGAACGATTGCAAGATGATTTACTGCGATCTATGAACTTGGAACAGGTGTTCTAAGGTCTCTAGACAGCTAGGGTACGATTTAGTGCGTTGGGATTCGAATTGTTACATTTTTCTACGAATTAAGTGGTATTTATAGGTTAGGGTTTTCCATTCGTGTGACTGAACCACTAGCATGGTTCAATTGTGCGACTGAATCATGTGGTTGATCCATCCGTATGAATGAGTGTTCAGTCTTGCGACTGAATCAATCTTATGTTACAATGGTGCGACTGATGTAGTCTCCTGGTTCAGTCATGCGACTGGTCCATTAGCATGACTATTCATGCGTATGGTCCATTAGCATGGTCCATTCACATGAGAACCTTCACACTATTAAGTTTAAGTACGTTTCTCAATCATTATTGACTAAAACTATGTAAACAACGATAAACCTATATACTTAGTTCAATATGCATTATCACACAATAATCAATGAAATATTAAACATTTTAAGCATAAACAAAACATTACATTTCATTCATACCCATTCTGTTACATATACGTAAGACATGAAAGACATTTTACATTTGAGCTCCTAAACTAGGTACACATGTATCTACAAACTCCCCCTTGGACCTAGTTTACTCTATTGTCTAACATCCTTCATCAGCTCTTCAAACTTCTTGTACTTCTCCTCTTTTGTAGCTCCAACATGTATCTCAAATGCGAAACAGAGCCTTATAACATTTTGGAATTGGAGGGCTTGTATAATGTCTTTCACGTCATAGAAAAGTGGCCACTTGTATAAAGTATAGACATCATCAGAAGACAAGTTAGTTAGCCACATTGGGTCAAATACCCTGATAGTTTCCATATTTCCATCTATGTTCAGAACTATGACCACCTCACCTGTTCTCCAATCATAGTACCACCACTTAAAATGTGGAGTGAAGTCCTGTGGCATTTCCCTTAAAGGGATTCTTGACATTGTCTACAGAGGACTCCACTTCTACAGTATCTTTGGCTTTCAAGTAATGGCATCAACTTCAGAACTTTTGATGTACCTTGTAGGTTGTTGAGGTTTGAAGTTGACCCACCTGGTGTGGTACTCTTTCTTCAATGCAGCTTCAAACCAGCCTGACATTTTTCTTGGGTCAGCATATAACAGCTTCAGTTTGGCCAGCTGGTTGAGGTCAAAACCGGGTAGAGTCTTTAGATCGTGTGGAAATCTGAATTTCTTGATTCCCTTCTCCCTCTTGATAGCACAGACATTCAGATCATCAAAATATGCCAATGCTATGATCTTTCCAGACACCTTCAGATACTTCTTCACTTTATAGAGCTTGGTGTAGGCACTCGGCTTTGGATCAGTGCGTTGGGCTCTGATCTCTGCAAAACATGCCGCCCATTCAGCCTTTTTGATGTTGACGTCAGCGTCTGAGGCTTGGACTTGAACTTCTTTCTTTTCAAATTCACTTTCCATCTGATCTAGTTTATCGAACGTATCACTGACAAGAGTATCACCCAGATTGGGGATTACATTTTCCCCTCTATCAGTATACTCAGGATAATGCTCCGTCGTGACGTCCTCGATCTTGATGTCGTCTACGTCATTTAGCTCGTTGTCACATGCAACTTCAACAGTCGGAGCATCCTTCACAATTTCATCTAGATTTAGCCGAAACATCTCAGCAAGTTGTTCATCCGTAAGGTCATGAATGATTTCTCCTTCTTCAAGAGTATAGCTGACAGACCTTTGGACGATCCCTTGCAAATCAAGAATCATTGTGAGTTAAGACTTGATTTGCTGAAGCGGAGTAACATCATACTCGTCTTGCTGAGATGTTTGATCTGCTTAATTAAACATTCAACACATCAATAGTTAGTCATTGATCAAGATAATCAAACCAGTTACACATTAAACATATATAGATAAACATTAAGTACAAAGTTTTAATACAATATTCAAGTACAAAATCTTTCTAATACATAGATATCTAAGCATTACTTTTGCCCTGAATCGCAGGCGTGTCTGTAGGTTGGGCAGAAGATGAAGCTCCTTGGTCTTAATTTCGCTTTGTGCGTCTCTCTTAGCCCTGAGCTGAGGTAGATGCAACTGCATCTCCTTCATCATCATTATTATCATGCTGCCTTTCTCTTGTCTCTTCATCCTAACTGGCCTCATCACTCTCATCATCATCTTCATCATTGTCATCATCATCATCACCCTTTCCAATATTTAGAGGCTCATCTTTCGAACCCTTCAATTTGAGCATCAAAGACTTGTTTGCAGCCTCCAACTCCTCTATCCTCCTTGATGATTGGAGATGATGCTCATGGAGTTAGGCAATTTGCTGACCTTGTGCAGCCATCTGCTAAGCCTGATAATCAATGAGTTGGGCCTGCTGTGAGATCGGTTGAGCTTGGGCAGCGTTTTGCTCCACAAGCTGACGTATTTGGGTAGCTCTTCCTTCATCAGCAGTCCAAAGCTTCATCACCATTCGGTTTAGTGTTGATAGTTGATCCTCTACCACAACTGGAGGTAGAGATGATCCTGTAGTGAATGTCAGGTGGGATGATGGTCCGGGTTGGTAGTGGTGGTGGTGGTTGCAGTGGTGAATATGGGTGGTGGAATATGAGTGGGTGGAGATGGGTAGGCTGTAGTGGTGGTGGAAGTAGTGTAGATGGGTAGTGGAGTGGTTGTAGTAGTGATGGTGGGTGAAGTGGTAGTAGTGATGGTAGTAGTTGTGGTGGTGGGTGAGTGAGTGGTGGGGGGTAGCTGTGGGGGCAATGGTGGAAGAGGTGGTAATCAAAGTGAACCTCCGTCTTTTAGGCTTCATCCAGTGGGGCTGAGCCATCCTCTTCTTCCTTGACCCTTTTGAGGAGGATGCTCCCCCTGGGATGCTAGGCTGATCTGGGGTATAGGTAGGATTAGTCATAGTCTCCCCACACCCGACCGGGCGTTCACCAACCGCTCGAATCCCTCGTTCGGTGGCAACTACCTTGCTGCCAACCATTTGAGTCAACGGCTCATCATCACTCTCCTCCTCCTCATCAGGTCTAAAATCCTGATGGAAACCAGCTATATCAGCTTCTCCATGAGTGGGTGGTGGAGGTGTAACATCTGTAGTGGTGGCCCTAGATGGAGTGGTACTAGTGTCTCTACCATCACCACTGTCATCATCATCAGAAGTATCAGAAGGGAGCACAATCTGCTCAGTGTCGGAGTCGCTATCTTCGTGGCGCCACTTCCATCGTAACGGCCCCACATGGTCTTCACGAGCTATATGACCAAACAACCGCCTCATAGGGGGTTTCACCTGCTTCCCCCTGTACACCTTCATCCGACCCAAGGTGGTATCGTCCATCACCTCGAGCACCACGGCATCCTCCTTCTCCTTTGGTAGTTGTGGGAGCTTTTGATCAATAATCATCTGTATGAAGCGAGGGTACATGAAAAATCCCTCCTTCCCCTTCGCCTCGATGTTCTCCACAAGGTAGGTGAAGATCATCCTGGAGAAGCTCACCACGTAGGCGTTCTGTATGTGGTCGGACAGCTCGTCGAATCCTCCCTTCCGTGAGGCAATGCACTGGAGTAGTACATGGGCAAAATACTTAAATTGGGGGCACAGGTTGCTTTTTTTGAGCACTCCTGCGGTGATATCCCCCGAGTACTTGGCCCGCAGAAAGCAGCCTCGTACCGTGAGTGGGTGTAATCGTGTTGGGCAGTCAGCATCATCCCCAAACTATAATACTGTCCTGAGATCGTCCTTGGTGATCTCTATGGTCTGACCAAAGATAGAGCTCCATATACGGTAGGGATCTAAGGTCCTGTTGATAACCGCGCCTTCCCAGAAGGCCTGCTGGACTGAGTGGTATGGTATGCATGGAGTCGATATGGCATAGAAGATCCTCGATCTCCGTAGGAAAGTAATAATGCTTGAGAAATCAACTGCACTCCTTGAGGTTAGATTCAGATGTGCACAAATGTTGTGCTTAGTGCTCATGGGCCAACGACTCGTCATCCGTTACACAATGCAAATAAACGTTAGTGTGTGACAATGAGTAACAATTTGATTCATTGAACTTGAAATCTTCTGTTATGTCGTGCGAATGAACTGTGCGACTGAGATTTAGTCATGCGATTGAGCTCATACGCACGACTGAGCATGCGACTAGGATCAGTCGTATGCTATCCCATGCGTATACCCCAGTCGTGCTACTGAACTCATACGCATGGTGCAGTCGTGCGATTTAGCAATTCGCCCAGCTCAGTCGTGCGACTGAAGTTCATCAGCGTGTCCAATCGCATGACAGATTGTCTGTTCCATTCAAATTCAGACTTTGAGCAAAATTTCATGTTAGACATCGTGGTTTGGCTTAGTAGTCTCACAAATGACCGATATAACACCTAATAACCTTTAATTGAACAATGTACTTAGTTTTATTGGTTTATCATGCAAAGTAAGTCTTGGTTCTGTTTAGGGCTTAAATTCGATCATTTAGGGCACAGATTGATGGACATTTGAGTGGATTACATCACGTATTACCTGTATTATCACTGTAAATCATCAGTACACAACAATCAATGGTCTAAAATGGTCAAATGAAAATCGGGCAGATTATCGGTGTTGTCGTGTGATTTGGGGGCGATTTGGAAGTGATGAATGACTGCGACCGACTCCCCCTCTATTTATACTAGGGTTTCCTCCAGTTGTGCGACTGAACCTAGTCGCATACTTGATTCAAGAGACTGAAGGTCAGTCGTGCGACTGGCACAGTCGATCACCTTTAGTCGTGCGATTTGTTCAATCTTGTGATCCAATCATGTGAGTTTACTCAGGCTTATGGTCCAACCGCACGTCTGGGCCATGCGTGTGGTTTAGTCATGTGACTGTCTCATACGTATGGTCCAATCTTACGGCCGATCCATACTCATAGTCCAGTCATGCGAATGACTCATACTTATGATTTTGACTTTATGACCATTTGACACGTAGCCCTTTTTAACAATTGATAAAACAATTCGAGCATTCGATCGTCTCAGACATGATCATTTTAACTTAGAAAACCTTTTATCACCTCAGACATGATCCTTTTAAGCCAAAACAATTTGTCACCTTAGATGTGACTCTTTTAACATGTGAAAACTAGTTTGGTCACCTCAGACGTGACCCTTTTAAAGTGGTTAAATCCCAGATAGAGTTCTGATGCATAGTCTGACATTTACTAACTAAATTTAATGAATGTAACTAAATTAAACAACTAGAAATTTAAAAACAAAGCTAAAACCATAATCTTGAATTTTGTGGGAGGTTGAAATCCTAAGTTAGGTATCTACTAGATTTTTCTTCCGAGATAGTATAGCGTCAAGTTACTTTGATCATAACTGGAACAATTCAATTTGGAATCATACAGGTTTATCAAGTCATTTGGGACATTTTACCAAAGCCATTTTGATGCTAAATTCTTGTTTTCATCGAGAATCATTTGCAAGTTTAGGAAATCCTACTAGAGCTACCAGATGCAGACAGTGATTTGAACTTTCAAGAATTACATCTCACAAAGATTGTTAGTATACTTGTCCACTTAAATCCATACACAAATTTTTGACACTCATTGGTAATGATTTAAGGTTTAATTATTTCAACAAGCATTTATGGATCCCACACTTATATGGTAATGAACGTTCCTTAGGAGATTTTTGAGTGGTCTACGGGCATTTTTACAAGAAGAAACTATTCTACGAACTTTCAAAAAGATGCAAAGCCTCAGGTCAGTGCCACCGCATAGCAGAGAGGCGCAAACAGCAATGAATTCTAGAATATTTAGGTTATGCTTATCCTCAGGTTAGTGCCACCACACAGAAGAGAGGCACACAACCTATCTTCTTGTTTGAGCAATTATTTTCTTTTAGCACAGATCGCACCAACAACATATGTTATTAGTTTGATTGCATTTTGCATTTTTCATGTGCTTTGCTCATTTTATGGTCATCCGCACACATTTGTGGTGTTTATGTTGCTCGTCACCTCTTATTGGAACTTAGTTGATTGTGTTAACCAGGGATAAGATGATATCCCATAGCTAGTTGAACAACTTAGTTTAATCTTAAAATCACCAATGAGATCTACTCATCTATTGTGTTGAATCTACCGACACATCATGTAGTGGTCTAGCAACCTCTAGATCTACTTTCTCTGTGTTACCTTA
>BJCM01091378.1:0-10421 GCA_018326385.1 Flaveria bidentis | reverse complement strand
AGGACTATCTTCGGGCTCATGACTTCTCTGGAAGGCAGGTGGGTCCCATGTCTGAAAGGACACTCCAACGGATTGTCAGTGAAATTAAGGCTGACATCCAGATGGGGAAAAGGAAAGAGATGTATAGAAGGGTAAAAGGGACGACCTTCACTGCCACCACCCAACCACAACCTGAACCTTCACCCTTACCTTTCACCATTAAACCTGAACCTTTCACCCCTGAACCCACATCACTACCCACACCTACTCCCTCACCTCAACCACCCAAACTTCCTATCATTCAACCCAAAACACTAACCAAAACCTCTGAACCTAAGCCTACCCAATTACCATCCAAACCGTCCCTTCAGCCTTCTCAACATCTCTCCCTTGAGGAGTTTAAGGTAATCAAGACGAAGCTAACCAACTGTACTACTCTGAGCAAAGTCTCTTGTATAGAAGACTCTGTCAACATCACCTATGTTGATGGATCTTCAAGTTCCTTCACAAGAGACAAATTTCTTGATCTGCCTAAAGGAACTTTGGACCAGGCTGTGAGACTTCTGGGCCTCAACTCAGACTCTTTGAATGATGAAGAGAAGAAGCTCAGAAGGAAACTGGTGACTCTACTGGATACAAGGAAAGAGGACAAGATTCCTAGTCAGTCTCTTGTGCCTAGAAGGAAGATAATCCAATGGAGGTTCGATGAACCTTCTCATAACTTTGTTATGGAAAGGGAGAATGGTGAATTCAATAGACTCAATGCAACCTCTCTGCTACACTCAAGCAGGTTCGACATTGCTGAGTTAGCAGAGAAGCCATTCTCCAACCCCTCCAACTCTGAAACTGCTACACTCATCAGAAATCATCTCAGCAGTCTTCATCTAGCTGAGTTAACTGCAAAGGCAAAGATTGAAGAAGAGTTGAAGTTGAGAAGACAGGAAGAAAAGGAAAGATCTCCCACCAAAGGTGCTACCTTTCTACAGATGGTGGTTGGTCCTGAATTGGAACCTATAGTTTGATGGGAATATGATTACAGTTCCCATCAACTAACTCTTTTCAGAGGGCAACAACAAAGGGTACATGTTATCCAAGGTGATAGACTGGATTTCCTGTCTACCAAGGATCTGTACAAGCTTCTCAACATCACATCAGGGAAGAACAAGGAGACAGACAAATATTTGCTCTCTTTGGTGCTGAAAGTTTTGAGAAGTCGAGACAAGTAAAGTTTTGGTAGAATCAGCCTAGGGGGAGTTTTTTGGATCAAGAAGAAGGATAATGCAACCAAAACTTTGTCACTTAAGTTATTTTGGTGCTGCATGCAAAGGCTTCTGAAGCTTATCATGGAACTTCCGAAGGTTGTAGAGTTCTTCTGAATACAAAGTAAAAGAACAACTTCCGAAGATAGAACTCTACTTCCGAAGACAAGTGCATACTTCCAAAGTTCAAGTCTTAGAAGAGTAAAGTAAAGATCACTACCGAAGTATGATGAAAAGAAGAAGTCTCCAAGCCTTGGAAGAAGCAACCTCTTCCGAAGTATAAGTGGATTTGGAAGTACTTACTCTTCCGAAGCCATTTAACCTTTGGAAGACACTGCTATGAACTAGTGGACACAAGTATGGTCTCTAACACTCCGCTGTAGACTTCTAATACAGCATGGCTTCTTCCCAAAGAGCCATGTTGTTGACCATACTTTATTCCATTGTTTACCTTTTTATGATAGTACATGTTATCAACTTTAGTTGGTGACAAAAGGTAAGTCAGGGACATGTCCTGACTACCATATCTCAGATAAGACTTTATCCGAGATACCTTAAACTATAGTCTTGTAGTATAGGCTTTAGCTAAAGGATCCCAGCTCGTATCAAAGTATATCCGGTTGTAGATTGTATTATATATAGGTTCTCCCTGTAACTCATTGTAACAACATATCATCTTCTTATAAGAGTCTTGTATTTTGAGTTGAGAATCACTATATAAAAGTATCTTAAAAATTATCTTTATGTGTTCTTTATTACTTTCTATATTGTGATCAACTCTTATTGATTCTTATCATACCCGAGTGTTGTTCTAGGTGAGTTTCAGAGAAAACATTGTGTTTAAGTGACAAACACCGATCCTGCAAAGAGCTTTGCTTACAACCCCTTAAGAACAAAACTCAGTTCTAAAGGTATTCATCAAGTAGACTCTGAAACCCAAATTGCAGCCCAAATAGAAGCTCTAACCAACTGATTCGAACAATTGCAAAACGAGCTAAAGAAAACTCCAACACGATGCAACACATGTGGAAATTCACACATGACCGACGAATGCCCACTAGGCATTATGATAGTTAAAGATGTTGACTACGTAGAAGGCCCAAACAACTCATATAGCAACTCAAATTGGAGAAGCAACTCAAATTACAAAGATGTTGGTAATAACCAACCATCATCTGGATTCAACTGAAGGCCACCTTACCAACAACAGAAACCACCATACCAAGGTCCAAGTAGTAGTAACCAAGACCATAAAGCATCATCAATGGAAGAGTTATTACAGCAATTGTTATAACCACACAAGCTATAGATGAGTACATCCGGAAATCTGATCGAAGAAACAAGGAAAGATTCCAAAGAAACGAAGGTGATGTCAAAAGAAACAAAGCATCATTACAAACCATAGAGCACCAAGTAGGTCAAATAGCACAACAACTATCTGAAAGACCTCAAGGAGCTTTGCCCAGCAACACTGGGACAAACCCTAATGCTCAAGTTAAAGCCATCACCACTAGGAGTGGCAAAACCACTCAAGGTGATTCACCCGCATTACAACCCATCCTTGAATAAGTAGAAACTGAAACTCCAAGTAATGAGAGTGCTAAGCAAAAGAAACTTGTTGTTATTGAATAACCAGCTAAGAAATACGTTCCACCACCACCCTATGTTCCACCACCTCCATATCCAGGTCGTTTGAGACAACAACGAAAGGAGGCACAATATGGAAAATTCCTTGGGTTATTCAAGAAACTCCACATCAATCTGCCCTTGGTGGAAGCCTTAGCCCAAATGCCAAACTACGCTAAGTTTCTAAAAGGTGTCTTGTCAAACAAAAAGAAAATGGAAGAGTTATCACACGTAGTTTTGAATAAGGAATGCTCTGTAGTTCTTCAAAACAAACTACATCAAAATATGATTGATCCAGGAAGTTTCACCATACTATGCCTAATAGGAAATATTTATGTCAGTAACGCGTTAGCTGATTTAGGTGCAAGCATTAACCTTATGCCTTATGTGGTTTTTGAAAACTTAAACTTAGGTGAAGCTAGACCTACCCGTATGAGCATCCAGTTAGCTGACCGTGCTGTCAAATATCCGAGGGGCATCATTGAAAATCTCTTAGTTAAAATCGACAAATTTGTATTTCCTATTGATTTTGTGATCCTTGACATGGATGAGGTCAAAAATGTTCCTCCTATCCTAGGTTGACCTTTCTTAGCGACTGCTCAAGCCCTCATTTATGTTTGTACTGGCAAACTCATGCTTAGAGTAGACGAGGAGGAAGTAACTTTTGATATAGGCCAATCCATGAAACACCCTCAACATCATGATGACTCACTCTATTACATTGATGCTTGCGATTCGATCATAAGCTGTCATTTGAAGAAAACTCTTCAAAATGAAGCTTGCAACACTCAATTAATTGAGGTCCAAATCACCAAACCCATCTATGAGAACCAAATCATTCCAGAACTAGAAGTTAATGAAACATCATTTCATCAAGAATCATTTGAGATTATTGAACAAAATCTAGAACCTAAAGCCAAACCTTCTATCAAAGACCCTCCAGATTTAGAGCTCAAAGAACTTCCATCTCATCTTGAATACATTTTTCTTGAAAACACATCTCAACTTCCTGTCATAATCTTTTCAGGGTCAGAAATGTCAGGGTCGTCTGGTACCCAATATATTATACCCGAAGCCAATGCAGCAAAGCTGAAGATGGAAAACTTCGGTAATATGACAGTTGAGGTGGCTAAAGAGCACATAGATCTTTTTAGTTGCAGTAGTCCACTCTTATGATGGACTAATTGCTGGAAGGATAGGGAACTGCCATCTGGCTGATGAGGATTACGAGTAGGTGGATGAGACGGAGCTGGAACGAATGGATATCATGTGGGCCTTAGCAAGTGTTGTCCGACACGCTAAGAAGTTTGTCAAGAAGACCGGACAGAACTTGGTTGCAACTAAGGATAGAACCTTTGGCTTCGACAAGTCAAAGGTGACCTGTTTCAACTATGGTGAGAAGGGGCACTTCAAACGGGAGTGTCTAAAGCCCAAGAAGACTGGAAATGTGAACCCTTTCTCATCCTTTAATCATTAGGATAAAGCCACTAGTAGTCCTACTTCATCAAACAAGGATCCTAAAGCCTTGACTGCTCATGATGATGAAGGACAGGACTGAAGCTTTCGGTTTGTCTCACCGGGAGAATCCAACATCGCTAGTGTGGAGGATTTAAATGATGATTCAGCTAGTGAAGGAGATATTACAGTGGAACTTGTGATGTCCAATATTGATGAAAGTGCAGCTGTGGTCAACTACCTGCCTGAAGAAGGAACAACTACAACAACATCAGAATCACCAGAACCAGAAACACTAGACACTGCTCTAATGGTTGATTCATCTTCACCTTCTCAGGTAAGTACTACTAACCAACTTTTTGATAATCATGTTTGTTCTGATTGAAACAAATTTAGGGAAAGCATAGATTTAAAATTTTCTAGGTTATTAGAACATATTGATAGCCTATTAAAGGACTTGCAACTATGCACTGAAGCTAATAGAGTATTAAAACAAAATGAGCACAGTTAAATAGAAAAGATAGACCTTTTGAACAAACAGCTTAGGGAAACAAAAGTAGTTGCCTTTAACCAAGCTAATGACATTAGGTACTATCTTAACTCCCTAGAAGACATTAAGAAGCAAAAGGCAGTTCTAGAAGTAGAAGTTAATTCGTTAAAGAAGAAACTGCACAGTTGGACAAGTTCATCACATATTGTACAAAACTTAGTGAGAGAGATAACGGGGAGGGATTGGGTTATAAAGTGGTTCCACCAGCACATGAGATCTTGATGAAAGCAAACTGTAAACCAATCAACAATAATCCAATCAAGGATCATGTGGTGTCCACTTCTCTTGTAGTTGATCTAGATTCCACAAGTAAATCAAATGAATCTGGTACTAAACAAAAGGAGGCCACTTCAAAGGCAAAAGGCAAAATGCCTTGTGTAAACCTGGAAAAAGAGTTTGAAAAGGTTAATATTAAATCTGGTTCAAACAAAGTCAAATCTGAACCTAAAAGGATCATTAATGTTAACCAATCATGTGTATCATGCCACAGTCCAGGTAAACAAAATGTAAAAGATGTAAAACAATGTAAAGCAATTAAATTTGTAAAACCAGACTATACATCAAACCAAGAAGTATCTTAATTCAAACAGGGTAAGGTCACACGTGTGACATACACTTCTCCACAAAAAATTGTTAAATCGTAAAGTCGAAAGCAAATCATGCTACAATTGTGGAGAGTATGGAGACATTGTGTCTAATTTTCCTTACTATCAGACACCGAGGAGGAAAGTTGAACTTCAGGACCCAAAATCTAGCTCTTCTAAAAGGAATTCAGTGACGCCACCTAGAAGGGATAGCGAACCTAAAGTTCAACCCATTAGTCAGTCGTCTATTTATCACAAACAGACCTTACACAAAGCTAGCCTATGGAAAGAGTAATCAATCCCTCTGTTTGATAATGAGAACAAGAAGACATTTGAACTTCCTTCACCATCTACAGGTCAATGGGTTGAATTTATGATGTGTGATGCCACTGGAAAACCCAAGCCAGTAAAGGCTTGGGTCCCTAACCTGAACTAATGTTTTCAATTGACTATGCAGGGTGTTCGCTATAATGCAGAAACCAACACGTGGATCATCGATAGCGGAGCATCTAGGCACATGAAAGGGAACAGGGCTCTTTTATCAAATGTCAAACAAATTAAAAGAGGCCATGTTTCATTTGTTGGAAACAAAGGTGGGTACATCACAGCTCAAGGGGAAGTGGGTAATCAGAAAGTAAAGTTTGACAAGGTAAACTACATTCAAAAACTTCAAAATAACTTGCTTTCTGTTTCCCAAATATATGATAAAGACTTTAAAGTAGTATTTGATAACAAGAAGTGCTATGTCCTGAAAAAGGGCTATGTGATCCCGGAGGACCAAGTATTAATGTCTGCGTCAAGATATAATGACCAGTATGTCTTGGACCTATCAAAGGCCTCCACAATGGATCGTGAAGTTCAGTGCTTCTTGTCAAAAGCTACTGAGAACGATTCCATCTCCTAGCATAGGAGAATGGGACACATTAATCCACGGAAGATGAATCACTTGATCTAGAATGATCTAGTGAGAGGAGTTAACATCAAAAACTTCCAACTTCCGGATTTCTGGGTGGCATGCAAGAAGGGCAAACAGATGAAGAAGTCTCATAAGGAAAAGAAAGTTCATTCAACCGAACTTCCTCTTGAACTTCTACACATGGATCTGTTTGGTTCAGTCAGTACAAGAAGCATCGCAGGCGACTTGTATTGCTATGTAGTTACTGATGACTACTCAAGATTCTCTTGGATGATGTTTTTGAAATCCAAATTAGAAACATTTGAGTCATTCAAAGAATTAGTAACTACATTGGAGTCCCTCTACAAGCTGAAGGTTCGTCAAGTGCGCTCGGACAACGGAACCGAGTTCAAGAATCAATGGATGGAGGCTTACTGTAAGGAAAAAGGAATTGTGCATTAGTTCACCTTTGCATACACTCCTCAGATGAATGGTGTTGCTGAAAGGAAAAATTTCAGCTTGATAGAGACGGCACGGACAATGCTAGTAGACTCGAAACTGCCTATCCAATTCTAGAATGAGGTAGTTGCAAATGCATGTTACACATTGAATCGAGTTCTGATAGTCAAACGCCATGGCAAGACATGTTACGAGTTACTATAACAACATAAACCAAATCTAGAGTATCTCGAACCATTTGGCGCCCCGTGCACCCTACTGAAGAAGACTTAGGAGGGCAAATTCAGCGAGAAGGCTGATGAAGGTATATTTCTAGGATACAACATACCGAACAAGAGAGTTTACAACAACTCAACGGGTCAAGTAGAAGTGTGGTGTAATGTAGATGTTCAGAGATACACCACACCCCCTGTTGGAAAAGGACCCGCCTTCTTTTTCGACTATGATGGATTCTTCAAATCCTTCAACATCCCATTCTCCACTTCTGACAACGAGTTGGCAACCAAGATGATGTATGATGTCTTGAACCCACCAGCTCAAGATTCAACATCATCTGGTTCACCAGGTAGCTCATCTAACAACTCAGGGGGAGTACTTGAAGATAGTGACTCTTCTTCTGATGAAGAAGCTGTGGAGAATAATCCGAACAATCTGGAGGAACAGGTTCCTATTCCTAGTGCCTCTGAGCCTTCAGAACCTCAGACTCCTACTGCCTCAGATACTGAACCAAATGTTCAAAATCTTGATGCTGAGGTAGTTGTTCCAACCACTCCTGGATCACGCCGTAATGTCTATCATCCTTTGGATAATGTCATTGGGGATGTGAGGTCAGGAGTTCAGACAAGAAACCAGTTGTACTCAGCTGATTATGCCTCGATAATGGAAAAGGGATACCTTCACGATGGTGCTTATCGTTGCTTTGTGTCTCATTTCGAGCCAAAGTATGTTAGTGAAGACCTGAATGATGAGGCATCAGTGAGTGCCATGCAAGAAGAACTTCTTCAGTTCAAGAAGTTAGGTGTATGGACTCTAGTGGATAGACCTAAAGCTGCTAAGGTCATTGCACCAAATGGGTCTTGAAATGCAAGAAAGATGATCAAGGAGTGATCATCAGAAACAAGGCTCGACTTGTTGTTCAGGGATTTCAACAAGTCGAGGGAATAGACTACAATGAAGTGTTTGGACCCGTGGCAAGAATGGAAGCAAACCGTATCTTCCTTGCGTATGCATCATACATGAAGATAAAGTTTATCAACTAGATGTGAAATGTGCATTCCTTCATGGTGAAATCCGAGAGATAGTGTACGTCAGTCAACCCGAGGGATTTAAGGATCCATATCATCGGGACAGAGTTTACAAACTCGATAAGGCTTTATACGGGCTTCATCAAGCTCCAAGAGCCTGCTATGAGAAACTCTCAACTCACCTTGTGAAACATGGCTTTCGCAGAGGTGTAATTGACTGCACGTTGTTCATCAAAGAAAAGGATGGAGATTTTTTGCTAGTCCAAATTTATGTCGATAACATGCCAGCATTGATATGCCTCCTTATGAGATGCTATACAGTAGAAGATGTAGAACACCCGTTTGTTGGGGTGATATCGGTTAGAAGGAGTTGGAAGCATTGATGATGATGATGATGATGATGATGATTATGATGATGATGATGATGATGATGATTATGATGATGATGATGATGATGATGATGATTATGTTGATGATGATAATGATGATAATGATGATGACGATGACGATGATGATGATGATGATGATGATGATGATGATCAGGATGATCAGGATGATGAGGATGATGATGATGAGGATGATGAAGATGATGATGATGACGATGATGATGATGATGATATGGATGATGAGGATGATGATGATGATGAGCATGAGGATGATGAGGATGATGATGATGATAATGATGATGATGATGATGATGATTATGATGATGATGATGATAATAATGATGTTGACGATGACGATGACGATGACGATGACGATGACGGTGACGGTGACGGTGATGGTGACGGTGACTATGATGATGATGATGATGATGATGATGACGATGAGGATGATAATGATGATGATGATGATGAAGATAATGATGATGATTACGATTATGATGAAGAAGAAGAAGAAGATGATGATGATGATGATGATGATGATGATGAGGATGATGATGATGATAATGATGATGAGGATGATATGGATGATGAGTATGATGATGATGATGATGTGGATGATGATGATGTTGATGATGATGATGATTTGATGATGATGATGATGATGATGATTAGGTGTGATAGAATGTAACTACTTTTCCCTCCTAATTCTTCCATTGTAAGATTTCGATTAACCAATTCAGAAACTTTTCATCCCTAGTTACTTGTTGCTAGTCTCTGTGTTGATCATTATGAAGTCACTCTCAACTATACATGTTTGTTAATTCTTAATAGATTGTATCATTGGTATGTAATCGTATATCCTCAGTGCTCTGATCTCTTTTGAATAAGATGACAAAATGTATGGATTCAATTAGGTAGATTGAACATGAAGATCAAAGTAGTGGGGATGTTGAATCGTTTGGAGAAGGTAATCCCTAGATTGTTTGAAAATTGAAGGACTATTTGCAATAAATTGCGGATACTCATAAGAATTAGGAAAAATCAATTGCCAAAATCCATAATGAATAGGCTCAATCAGTTTTAGCAACGAAGGAAGAAATCAATAGCTTATTCCTAATCCTCAATGCTTATGGAGGAAGGTCTATTGGAGGAAATTCAGTTGGCAATTCTAACAGAGAATCAAGTTATCAATATTCATAACAATTAACTCAAATTGATTTCCAAAATTTCAATTGAATTGATTTGTCAACATGGTTGTTCAAGACAGAGCAGTTTTTCAATTAGACAAAGTGGTTGATGTGACTCGAGTTTGTCTGGCATGAATTTATTTTGAAGAAAGAGCAATACATTGGAATCAATCTTTGTTGAAGCAAATAAATTGTGTTCCTCCAACTTGGAATGAATTTAAGGTGGCTCCTAAGGTAGGGTTGTACAAAAAGTTTGAGGCTCGAAATACACTTGAAGTTTGCTTGAGAAAAGCTTGGTTCGAGCTCGGCTCATGGCTCGGTTCGTTGGATTAGCTTGACAATAGGTGCATAAAATAATAATAATAATAGTAGTAGTAGTAGTAGTAGTAATAACAATAATAATAATAATAATAATAATAATAATAATAATAATTATTATTATTATTATTATTATTATTATTATTATTATGATATATAAATATAAATATGTAGGATTCTTTATGCCCAAGACACATAGAATATTGATGCGGTTAGTACGTTGTGATCCAAGTCGGGTTATACCCAATAACAAGCTTAGCAAACACCAATTGGTATTTAATTGATGATATGATGATCATTCAATCAAATATCTACACCAATTTAGAAAATGGGTTTTCCAAATAAATTACATATGTGATGGAACAACTTATTAGGATATTTTGTTCAAGAATATTATTTGTTATGTTATTTAAGTTAGTTAAGGTGACATCAAATAATAAAAGGAGTGTATAAGTTATACAATTAAAAGGTTAATTGTA
>BJCM01091346.1:0-11613 GCA_018326385.1 Flaveria bidentis | reverse complement strand
TTTTACATTATACTAAACTACTGATTACAAACTACTGAAAATGTAAAGACAACTACTGAAAGTAAACCATCACAACTACTGAAGAGAACTTCTTCAGCTGTTGTGACAACTTCTGAAAACTTGATCTTCAGACTTTATCTTCAAACTTTGTCTTCAGACTTTGTCTTCAGACTTTGTCTTCAGCTGATGTAGACTTCTTTAGTTGTTATGATGTCTGTGGGACATAAAGGTTTTTCTGATCTGGCTCATTGGTTCTTTTGGTCCAACACGACTGAACCAGGAGACTGGATCATTCGCACGGTTGAGACATAAGATTGACTCATTCACACGACTGAACCTTCAGTCGTGCGTATGAATCAATCGCTTGATTCAGTCTTCAGTCATACGATTGGAAACCCATAACCTATAAATACCACCTAATTCATGGAAAAATGGGACACTTAATAGAATTTCAACACATACTCATAACACAGCCGTCGAGAGTGCCCAGAAAACCTACTCCAAGTTCATAGTTCGTTCCTGGTCGATTTCTAATCAATTCTTAATGTTTGTTTCATCATTAGATCGATCGGGTTATCGTTCTCACTAATTGGATCGCTAATCAAATAGGATTCCGCACTATTTGATCCATTTTCACTCATTGTCAGTTAGTACTCCGTACGTACACGGTCCTAACAAGTGGTATCAGAGCTTTGGCTCTTGATTTTGTGTGTGATTCGATTGGTTTTGGTGTAAAATCTCGTTTTTCATTCAAAAACATTATCGTTTTGAGTAAAACAGTGTTTTCCACATCTCTAGGTCTCAAAGTTTGTGTTTTTCGGCTTACTACAGATTAGGGTTTGTGAAAAATCGTATTTTTGTGTCAAAGTGACTAAAACCTTCGAATTTTCAAAAAACAGCAACCTTAAGTCACACAATTAGCTCAATTGTATGACTGAACTCAATAACACACCTATTCGCATGATTGAACTCACGCTCATCCATTCCTACGACTGAACATCTTCATTCTCCTCTCTCCATTCACATACTCCATACGTACGATTGAATCTAATCGCACGATTGAATTCATTTGCATACTTCAATCGCATACCTCATCCGCACGACTGAGTCATCCAAATTTGTCTAATCGCACGATTGACTCATCCGCATTTGTCCCAATCGCACGATTGAGTCATCCGCATTTGTCCAATCGCAAGATTCACTCATTCACTCATCGCATACCTCATCACGTTTTTCATTCAAAAACATCATCGTTTTGAGTAAAACAGTGTTTTCGACATCTCTAGGTCTCAAAGTTTGCGTTTTTCGGCTTACTACAGATTAGGGTTTGTGAAAAATCGTATTTTTGTGTCAAAGTGACTAAAACCTTCGAATTTTCAAAAAACAGCAACCTTAAGTCGCACAATTAGCTCAATTGTACGACTGAACTCAATCACATACCCATTCGCACGATTGAACTCAGTCGCTCATCCATTCGTACGACTGAACATCTTCATTCTCCTCTCTCCATTCACATACTCCATACGTACGACTGAATCTTATCGCACGATTGAATTCATTCTCATACTTCAATCGCATACCTCATCCGCACGACTGAGTCATCCACATTTGTCTAATCGCACGATTGACTCATCCGCATTTGTCCCAATCGCACGATTGAGTCATCCGCATTTGTCCAATCGCACGATTCACTCATTCACTCATGGCATACCTCATCACGTTTTTCATTCAAAAACATCATCGTTTTGAGTAAAACTATGTTTTCGACATCTCTAGGTCTCAAAGTTTGCGTTTTTCGGCTTACTACAGATTAGGATTTGAGAAAATTCGTATTTTTGTGTCAAAGTGACTAAAACCTTCGAAATTTCAAAAAACAGCAACCTTAAGTCGCACAATTAGCTCAATTGTACGACTGAACTCAATCACACACCCATTCGCACGATTGAACTCAGTCGCTCATCCATTCGTATGACTGAACATCTTCATTCTCCTCTCTCCATTCACATACTCCATACGTACGACTGAATCTAATTGCACGATTGAATTCATTCGCATACTTCAATCGCATACCTCATCCGCACGACTGAATCATCCACATTTGTCTAATCGCACGATTGACTCATCCGCATTTGTCCCAATCGCACGATTGAGTCATCGGCATTTGTCCAATCGCACGATTCACTCATCCGCATCTGTCTAATAGCATGAGTGAATCAGTTTAGTTCTAAAGTTCAAAGTTTAAAGAAATGGAAGATCAGTTCTCTGCATTTACTGCCGATAGGGACTCACGGATCCAAAACCTTCTACTTCTTGAAAATGAAATTGGGAATCACAATAAACCACCTAAACTGATAACGTTGGATGATTACCCACATTGGAAACAAAGATTTGAGATCTATCTTAATGGAGTTGATCCTAATCTACGGGAATCTATTGAGACAGGTTATAATATACCAGTAGGTGTGCTGATGGTGTTAAATTAACTCTGGGAGGTATGACTGACAGCTACAAAGCGAAGTATAATGCTGAAAAGAAGGTGTATGCCCTGTTGACTCGGTCAATACCAAAGGACATATTCCATCAGTTCTCTGAGAACAAACAGGAAAAGAAGTTATGGGAAGCCTTGGAGAAAAGATACGATAGGAATGCACCGTTGAAAGCTTTGAAGGCAAAGACTCTAAAGAAGGAGTTTGATAACTTCCCTTTGATGGGGAAAGAGAGCTTGGATGATGTTATAGACAGGTTCTACCATCTAATGAGTGAGTTGCACACTCATGGAAGATAAGGTATCAAGTTTTGCAGATGGTTTGCCTGAAAAATAGGACTCGTTTGTGTCGAATCTAAGATAGAACGATATTCTGTCAAAGTTGGATATAATTGACTTCATATTGAAGTTGAGAGAAGAAGAACTAAGGGTGAAATACAAGTCTCAGAAAGGATCCTATGACCAGAATCCTTCACTTTATAACTCCTCTCCCACTCCAACCATTTCAAGAGCACCTCTTCAAACAGCGTTTGTGTCTACTTCAGTCGCTCCTTCTCAAACCACAGCTTCAGGATCTGAAACGTCAGGGTCATCTAGTACCCAATATATTGTGCCTGAAGCAAATGCTACAAAGTTGAAGACCGAGAATCTTGGTAATATTACTGTGGAGGTTGCAAAGGAGCACATGAACCTTCTCGCAGTGGTTGTTCATTCCTATGATGTTCTAGTTGCAGGGAAGATTGGCAATTACCATCTAGCAGATGAAGAGTACGAGCAGGTGGACGAAACTAAACTAGAAAGAATGGATATTATGTGGGCTTTGGCTAGTGCTGTTAGAAGAGCGAAAAAGTTTGTAAAGAAGACTGGACATAACTTAGTAGCCACAAAAGACACTACCTTTGGTTTCGACAAAACCAAAGTTACCTACTTTAACTGTGGAGAAAAGGGGCATTTCAAATGTGAATGTGTTAAGCCCAAGAAATAGGTAACGGAAATCCATTCTCTACCTTTAATCGTCAAGACAAACAAATGAGTGGAGCTACCTCATCAGGCAAAGAGACTAAGGCCTTGACTGCTCAAGATGACGAAGGGCAGGATTGGACCTTCCGTTTCGTGTCTCCGGGTGAATCGAATATTGCCTGTGTCGAGGGATTGGATGATGACTCTACAAGTGAAGGGAAAATCACAATTGAACTAGTGATTTCAAATAACGAGATACTACGAATGCGGTCAATCACCTGATTAAAGAAGAACTCACAACGACAAGTTCAGAATCTCCTACATCCGAAGAGTCAAATTCTGGATTGATGGCTCATTCAACTGAATCTTCACAAGTAAGTACCAAAGACCAAATCTTTGAAAATCATGCTTGTATTGAATGTAATTTATTTAGAGAAAGCATTGATCTTAAGTTTGCTAGGTTATTAGACCATAATGATAGCCTGGTAAATGATTTATAACTGTGCACAGAAGCTAATCGGATTTTAAAACAAAACGAATGCAGTTATAAAGAGAAAATAGAACTTTTAAATAAACATCTCAGGGAAACTAAGGTTGTTGCATTTAATCAAGCCAATGATACAAAGTTCTATTTAATTCCTTGGAAGAAACTAAGAAAGAAAAAGCAGTTTTAGAAGTCGAAGTCAACTCACTAAAACAAAAACTACACAGTTGGACTAGTTCTTCTCACATAGTTCAACACTTAGTGAAAAAATGAAACAACGGGGAGGGTTTGGGTTACAAAGTGGTTCCACCACCACATGAGCTCGTGTTAAATACTAAATGTAGACCAGTAAATAACAATCCAATTAAAGATCAAGTGGTGTCCACTCCTCTAGTTAGTGATCCGGATTCCACGAGTAAACTTGTGAATTCTGTCACTAAACAGAACGAGGCTACTTTGAAATTTAAAGGTGAGATGCCTATTGTGAATTTGGATGAACAATTTAAAAAGGATAATGTAAAGTCAGGTTCAAACAAGTCTATTTTTGAACCCAAAACGACCAAACCAATTAACCAACCACGTTCTTCACGTCAAAGTCCAAATAAACAAAAGGCTAAAGATGTTAAAAACATTTAAACAATGAATTTTGTTAAAGAAGCAAAAACATATAAACAAGAAGTGTCCAAAACCAACTAGACTAAAGTCACACCTGTATCACACACTTCCCCACAAAAATAGTTCCATCAACATGTTGTGGAAAGAAAGGACATATTGCTTCTACTTGTCCTTATTATGAGACTCCTAGACAGAAAATTGAACTTTATGATACTAAACCATGTTTTTCTAAAAGGAGTTCTATCTCTCCACCAAAGAGTATTACTGAACCTAAACTTCAGACTGTAAGCCAGTCGTCTGTTTATCACAAACTGGCCTTACACAGAACTGGCTTATCGATAGAAAAGTCAAGTCAATTGTCAGATGATAAGAACAATATGAAGAATGATATGCTCTCACCCTCAAATGGATAGTTGGTTGAGTTTATGATGTGTGATTCCTCTGGGTCACCCAAGCCAGTTAAGGCTTAGGTCCCAAACCTAAACTGATCATTTCCTTTTAATGTGCAGGGTGTTCGTTACAATGCTATCACAAACACCTGGATTGTTGATAGTGGGGCGTCTAGGCACATGACCGGGAATCTGTCTCTCCTTTTCAGTGTCAACCAAACTAAAGGGGGACATGTGTCATTTGCTGGAAACAAAGGAGGATACATCACAGCTCAAGGCAAAGTGGGAAACCAGAAAGTAAAGTTTGATAAGATCAACTACGTTCAACAACTACAAAATAACTTACTTTCAATCTCCCAGATTTGTGACAAAGGATTCAAAGTGGTCTTTAACAACAAGAAGTGCTATGTATTGAAGAAGGATTACATTATCCCAGAGAACCAAATCTTAATGTCAGCTTCAAGATATAATGACTTATATGTCTTGGATCTATCAAAAGCCTCCACAACTGATCATCAAGTTCAATTGCTTCTTGTCAAAGGCAACAGAGAAAGACTCAATCTCCTGGCATAGGAGAATGGGGCACATCAATCCACGGAAGATGAATCATCTGATCCAGAATGATTTAGTAAATGGAGTTAATGACAAGAATTTTCAACTTCCAAATTTTTGTATAACATGTAAGAAAGGTAAACAGACCAAGAAGTCTTACAAGGCAAAGAAAGTAAATTTCGTTGACTTGCCTCTCGAACTTCCACATATGGATTTGTTTGGTCTTGTCAGTACCAAAAGCATCGCTGGTGATCAGTACTGTTATGTAGTCACTTATGATTACTCAAGGTTTTCTTGGGTGATGTTTCTGAAATCCAAATCAGAGACATTTGAATCTTTCAAACAGTTAGTAACTACATTAGAATCTCTCTACAAGCTGAAAGTACGACATATTCGGTCAGACAATGGGACAGAGTTCATGAACCAGTGAATGGAGGCATTTGGCATAGAGAAAGGAATTGTACACCAGTTCACATCTGCCTACACTCCACAAATGAACGGAGTTGCTGAACGAAAGAACATGAGCTTGATAGAGACAGCACGAATGATGTTAGCAGACTCGAAATTGCCTATCTAATTTTGGAACGAGGCAGTTGCCAATGCATGTTATACCCTCAATCGAGTCTTGGTGGTCAAACGTCATGGTAAAACATGCTATGAGTTGCTCCATCGACGTAAACTAATCTGAAGTACCTCAAACCATTTGGCACATCATGTATGCTACTGAAGAAAACTCAGTCAAGGAAGTTCAATGAGAAAACTAAAGAAGGGATTTTTCTAGGATACAATATATCGAACAAGCGAGTTTATAACAACTCAACTGGTCAGGTAGAAATGTGGTGCAACGTTGACATTCAGACATACACCACCCCTTGCTGGAAAGGGCCCTTCATTCTTCTTCGATTATGATGGATTCTTTAAGTCATTCAATATACCTATCTCCCCTCCTGATGTTGAGTTATCGACCATGATGATGGTTGATGTCTTAAATACACCGTCACCAAACTTGACAACATCAGTTCCATTAGGTGGATCTTCTAATTCCTTAGGGGGAGCACTTGATGTAAATGATTCCTCCTCTAACGATGAAGAAGTGGAGACTGAACAAGTGGACCAGGAGGAACAGGTTCCTGCTACTGCAAGTACACAAACATCAGATGTTGATGTCTCAGACACTTCGGAACCTCAAACTCCAACAGCTGTAGTACTGACCCGGGAATTCATAATCTGGATGAGGAAGTAGTTGTTCCCACCACTCCCGGATCACGAATACATGTTTATCATCCTCTGGACAATGTCATAGGGGATGTACAATCGGGATTACAGACAAGAAATCAGCTATACTCAGTTGATTATGCCTCTGTCATGGAAAAAGGCTATCTTCACGACGGTGTGTATTGATGTTTTGTGTCTCAATTTGAGCCAAAATATGTTAGTGAAGCCTTAAACAATGAGGCATGGGTTAGTGCCATGCAGGAAGAACTCCTACAGTTCAAGAAGCTAGGATATGGACACTGGTGGATAGACCAAAAGGTGCTAAAGTAATAGGCACTAAATGGGTCTTGAAGTGCAAGAAAGATGACCAAGAGGTCATAATCAGAAACAAGGCTCGACTTGTGGTTCAGGGTTTTAGACAAGTCGAGAGAATTGATTACAATGAAGTGTTTGCACCTGTGGCTAGAATGGAAGCAATCCGTATATTCCTAGCCTATGCATCTTACATGAAGATCAAAGTTTATCAACTAGATGTCAAGAGTGCGTTCCTTTATGGAGAAATTCGTGAGACAATGTATGTCAGTCAACCCGAAGGATTTGAGGGTCCTTATCATCGGGACAGAGTTTACAAACTAGACAAAACTCTCTACAGGCTCCATCAAGCCCCAAGAGCCTGGTATGAAAAACTCTCGACTCATCTTGTGAAACAAGGTTTTCGCATAGGAGTGATTGATTGTACCTATTCATCATAGAAAAAGATGGTGATTTACTGCTCGTATAGATTTATGTTAATGACATAATCTTCGGTTCCTAAAACGAAGAGTTATGTAAAGAATTTGAATCTGTCATGAAAGTAGAATTTGAGATGAGTGCAATGGGGGAGATGAAGTTCTTCCTAGGATTATAGGTGGATTAGACACCAAAGACTAAATATGTAGGGGATATCCTCAGTTGGTTTGACATGGAGAACGCTTCAGCTGCTGGAACTCCACTTGCCACAAACCACGATGTGGCACCCGAAAAAAATGGTGATCTGGTTGATGCTACAATGTATAGAGGAATGATTGGATCCCTTATGTATCTAACAGCATCTCGACCTCATATCATGTACGCGATGTGTCTCTGTTCCAGATATCAGGCAAAACCGAAAGTCAACCATCTCATAGGTGTTAAACGGATTTTCCGTTATTTGAAGGGTACTCCAACACTCAGGTTATGGTATCCTCATGACGATGATTTTGAGCCTACAACATATAGTGACTCGGATTATGGCGTCTGTAAAATGAATTACAAGTCAACCTCAGCAGGATGTTAGTTCTTTGGTAGACGGTTAGTCACCTGGCAGTGTAAGAAGCAGACCTTCGTTGCTCTGTCAACATGTGAAGCTGAATACGTTGTTGCGGCAAGTTGCTGTTCACAAATCATTTGGATTCAACAGCAAATGTGTGACTACAGTTTGCATTTTTCTAACACTCCTATCTATGTTGATAATTCTGCCGCTATCGCCCCGTCCGGAGCGTCCAGAAAACCTACTCCAAGTTCATAGTTCGTTCCTAATCGATTTCTAATCAATTCTTAACGTTTGTTTCATCGTTAGATCGATCGGGTTGTCATTCTCACTGATTGGATCGCCAATCAAATAGGATTTCGCACTATTTGATATGGTTTCATGTATTATCAGTTAGTATTCACGTACTTACAAGGTCCTAACAAAAAACAGATCAAATAGTGCGGAATCCTATTTGATTGGTGATCCAATCAGTGAGAACGATAACCCGATCGATAAAAGAATGAACTAAACATTAAAATGAGTAAGGATCGATCAAGATTGAACTTTGAAGTTGGATTGGCTGTCTTGGACGTTATGGACGGCTAGGGTTTATGAATATACGAAGTATCTCTAAAAATTTCACAAGTGTTTTTTTCATAAATTAAGTGGTATTTGTAGGTTTGTAGTTTCCATTCGTACGACTAAGCCATTAGCATGGTTCAGTCGTGCGACTGAATCATACGATTGATTCATACGCATGACTGAAGGTTCAGTCGTGCGACTGAGTCAATCTTATGTGTCAATCATATGACTGATCCAGTCTCCTGGTTCAGTCGTGCGATTAGTCCATAAGCATGATATATTCATGCGCATGGTCCATAAGTATGGTCCATTAGCATGAATAATCATCCGACTAGGTTGAACACATTACTTAATCATTATTGACTAAGAACTATGTAAAACAATCTCATACCTATGTAAGAAGTTCATACATATGAATTATACTTAAAACAATAATAATATGAAATAAACAAACATGAATAAACATCAAACACATATTATATTTCATTAAATCATTACATTACACATGTGTAAGACATGAAAGACTTTTACATTTAAGCACATAAACTAAGAACATCATGTATCTACAGACTGTATCCATCCAAATGACTTACAGTATATAAAATAGTTTAGCAGATGGCTTTTCTCACTCATAGAGCTAAGATGTTCTACAAGAAAACCGGATTAAAGTTCCCAAGCAAAGTAACCATTGGAAAGTTTGAACCAGATAATGCAAAATGAAGTGTTACAACTGTAACCATATTAGAGACTTTACTAGATAGTGTGAGACATACTATGGACAAATCATGGCCAAGCACAATCCAAATCATGCTATACTAATACAGCTCCAAGATATGATAAGCCAAGCCAACAAAAACAACATGATTCTTTTGATGCTACTGTTGAATAGGGGGGCTTTGAAAAGAGCTTTCAGGTAGAGGATGCTTCTCCGTATCAAGCACTAATGATTGACCATAATGAAGCCAGTGTATTAGAATATCTTTGTACTCTTGAATGCATTGCTAAAGAAAATGAGTATAGGTTTTATAACTTAGAAGTGAAATCTGACCTTGTGTCTTTAATTATTTTAAAAGCTTATTTCAAAAGAGTAAAAAATGACTATAGACTTAAAATAGAAAATTTAGAGAAAATGACTTCTACTCTTAAGCATGAGCACGCAAATTACAAGACTCACATCATAGATCTCATTTCCAACAAAGCAAGGATAGAAAAGTATATTCCTGAAAAGAAACCTTCAACAACATCATATCATCATACTTGCATGCAAAGATTTGTTATCAAAACAGTCAGGGACTGGGATCAAGTTTGATACCTCCTTCATACATATTATTATCTGTAAGATCTCAAAAGTGTGAAACTACCCTCATTGACCCTAATCAATAAGAGGATGAAGATGAAGAGGGAGATAGTGAAGGATGAACCAAATGTGAGTGAGGAGGTTCATCCTAAGAAGGGTCACTATACTCCTAGAGAGAAAAAAGAACCAAGGATGGCCAAGTCAACTAGGAAGAATCTGATCAGGGCTGCTAAAAGAAAATCAAAAAAGGTCCAAGATTTCAATCCCAACCAAAATAAGTCTTTATCTTTATTGGGTTTGAACTGGCGAAGACTGAAGACTTAACTATAGACTCTAGTACTAGGAGTCCTAGTTCAAGTTCAAACCATCCTGGTCAAAAGAAGAAGGTTGAACAAATATGCATCACTGTGCATAGCTTGAACCATCCATCTTCAAGAGCAAGCTTCACCCTCAAAAACCCGATGCATCATCTATGAAGATGAAGAAGGAAGCGGTAAGAGATCAAGTTAAATATTCTCATAAGAAGAAGACCCTCAGAAGTATGCATGTTGAATGCAACATGTGTGGTGATACAACTTATTTTGCTAAGCATTGCATCTACAATCCTAAGAGTACAATTCACATGAACAATAATAAACTTTTGAAAATACGAAGAAAATAGCTACGGAAGGAAAATCACTTTCCTTTAGAAGCTGCAAGTTGAATAAGAAGAATATAGATGGAAAACTATCTTGGGAAGCAAGTTTGGTATCAAAAGAAATGAATGCTTCTAAAGCACTAAAGTCTGCTGAATTGGATGTAAAAGCTTTTGAAGGTTTAGTCCTTTTAAACTTCAAAAGTCATCAAAACTTTTGAAGTTTTGAAGGCCAAGTTTGATCTTCCAAAGATGGTGTTGAAGATTAATGAAGGCCATGTGACTGAAGTTTCTTCATCAACAACAGCCAAGGATCCTCAAAGCTTGCATATTGGATCACTAGCTATTAAACTAACTTCAGAACTTTGAAAATTTTGATGGAGGTTCAGTTGCTTTCGGAAGAGAATCAGGTGGTTAAATCACTGGAAGGGGCATGGTCACAAATGGTAAGCTCAACATTGAGAAGGTAACCTTTGTCAAGGAGCTTGGATACATTCTGATATGGGCCCAATTGTGGATGAGCAAGCTTTAGCCTTTTTGGAGGCCCAAGATCGCTTATCAAAAGGGGCTTCACTGAAATGGGCATAACTTGGGCTAGAAGTCTCCGTTTCAGGCCCGGGACCAGTCAAAACAACCTTTGGACCGAGGAACATGTTTTCACAAACTACCGTAGGCGGTTTGGGTCATCGTTTTGGCCCAAAATGTAAGAAAGCTGGTAAAAGAAATATGTTTGCTGACCTTGAGGAATGGGAAGATCGTGGTGAGGCTGATGAAAATTATGAAAACACTCCAATATTTGATGAAGAGCTTGAGTATGTGGAAGAGGAGGTGGCTGGAGACGTTGGGCATGCCTGGTGGTTAGACGTTCATGCTATACACCAAAGGCACATGATAATGATTGGCTTAAGCATAACATCTTCCATTCAACATGTACCGTGCTGGGGAAGGTTTGTACTTTTGTTATTGATTTAGCGAGCTGTGACAATCTAGTTTCTGAAGAGGTTGTTAGAAAGTTGAGCTTGAAAACAGAGAACTATCCTAAACCTTATAAGCTCCAATGGCTTAAGAAGGGAGGTGAGGTGCCAGTAACCAAGCGTACCCTTGTTCCTTTTTCTGTTGGTAAAACATAC
>BJCM01091341.1:0-15323 GCA_018326385.1 Flaveria bidentis | reverse complement strand
TCTATCAGGAGATATCTGCTGTCGTCTCATTCCTCTATAAAAGGAATGTTTGACCTAATTTGTAGCCGCCGAAGCTTGCGAGTAAATTAATACAGTATCTTTGCCGAAAACTCACTCTTTATAGCCGTCACTGTTTGATTGAATATTCTTTGTGTTCTTGCTTAGATTTCGTCTATTTTTTGTACGATTCCGCTGCGTATTATAACCTAATTGTTCAAACCAGATCGTCGATCCCCAACAACATCAAAATTGAAACTGTATTGTGATACCTATTTAGTATAACCAGATGATGGGCCATTCTACTAATTAAACAAAATTCTAATTTTCTTGTAATCAAATAGAGGTATTTGTTTTGTAATACCTGTTACCCAAAATGCAAACCACATAATTAATGAAAAAATGTTAACATAACTGATGAGTTTCGAAGAATACCTCATCATTTTTTTGATGTAACACAGATAAACCTTTGATGTAAAGCCGAAACATACATCAGCAGATAACAAAGTGTAAGAATACTTAACATTCAATTGAAAAGCACAATGAATTCAATTAGAGGTAGAAAAACAGAGGATCTTGTTTACAAACACAAAACCCAACAAATTTCCAGTCTTAATTTTCTAATATAAAATCACAGCTTCATTTCTCCTTACTTTAGCACATATGAAAGCAATCGTGTAAACCGAAATGAACAGTTAACACCCTACTCAAACCGATAACGAAAGAAACAAAATCAATTGAAAAGCACGATAAGCATACCTTTTTTGAGTAAATTTCAGTAAATTTCAGAAAAACTATGGGTGCTGAAAGGATTGCTATCGATTGGAAGAGGTTTTTACAGATCTATACCTTCGGGGGTTCAATTTGCAACAATCTATACGGTATGTGTTGTAATCGTGTAAACCGAAACGAACAGTTAACACCCTACTCAAACCGGTAACGAAAGCAACAAAATCAATTGAAAATCACGATAAGCATACCTTTTTAAAAGAAATTTCAGTAAATTTCAGAAAAACTATGGTGCTGAAAGGATTGCTAGCGATTGGAAGAGTTTTTTTACAGATCTATAGCTTCGGGGGGTTCAATTTGCAACGATCTATACGGTATGAGTTGAAATCAGGATATTGTTGAACCAATTTAGGGTTTAGATATTGAAATTGGGGAAAACAAGAATATGGTATCAGGAGATAGATATGTTAATATGGGCGGAAAAATAAAAAGGAAAATCAGTGTGGGAATGCCAGGTGTCTCGTAGATTTAAAGGTTTATTATATATATATATATATATATATATATATATATATATATAAATGTGTGTGTATTTATATTTTTTTTATATAGTAATATAGTATGTAATGTTTTATATTTGTAGTGTTTTTATTTTTATGGTTATTAGCTAATTAAGTAAGGGAAATGTTCAAATACAAAATGTTTTAAAAACTAAAAAGTATTCATCCATCTACTTAACTAATGGTTAATCTATCAATCATCCATTTACTTAACTAATGGTTGAGATAAGTTTGTTAGAAGATTATTTTAGTAATATTCATTTTTATTGACTTTTTACTAGTTTCTAATTTTTTAATGTTCATAATTTTTATGTAAGATATTATTTTTTTATAAAAATTATACCATAAAAACGAGTGTTATTTATTTTCAAAACGAGTACAGTATTGTTATGTAAAATTGTTATTAATTTATATCTCATATCTCGTAATTGTGTTTTTGTACTGTTGATTATGTAATTTTGTTAGTTATTGTGTTTTTTAAATACTACTGTGTTTTTTAAAATAATTAAAATTTAAACAAATATAAAGATAGAATAACATTGTTGTGTATCTCTAATATATAAACACAATAATAAATCAATAATAAATAATTTAATTCATTAAAAATAATGATAAAATAACACAATGTCTCGTTATATTTTTTTATTGTTATTGTGTAAATTGAAAGTTTTGAAAAATACAATGGTGAAACAAAATCATTATATTTTTGTAATTGTAAAATACAATGATAGATAACAAGTTTATATAATTTATAAGAAATAATGATAAAGATAACAAATTATGTTATTTTTATCACTATGAGATTTGATAAACATATTGGTAAGAGTATATATATTATTGTGTAATTTTAATTGTTAAATACAATGATACATAACAAATTTATATAATCTACAAAAACAATAACAATAATAACACAAAATGATCTAAAAAGTAGAAAAATAATAATGAATACATATAACAAATAGTATAAAGTATGTGAAAAAATAAACATAAAGACATATTTAGTTGATTTTTTTGACACAATGACCAAAATTCCCTACTATTTCAAACAATAGAAAGATATGTGTTACCCTCACAATCATTTTTAGACTTTGTAGATTATATACCATTTTTACAAATAAAGACACATGTCAATTGTTTCTTAGTATTAAATACCCTTTTTACAAATAAAGACTCTTTGGACTAAATACCCTTCATATATGGGTTGAGTTTTTGAAAATTTCACTAACTGTCCGTTTGAGTGGCAATCAAAACGTCTTGCCTCAGGTCTTTTTGCTTTGACCGCTTCTTTTTTATCTCTATTTACTTAACCTATTACTATGAATTTTACAAAGGCTCTAAGGTAATAGATCATGAAATTTAGTTCAACGAAATTTGATATTGGATTTTAGGTAGGGTTTTACGGAGTTCAGTTATTTGATTAATAACGTTTAATTTCCGAAATTTGATAATGTATGAATAACTTATGTTGCGTTATTTCGTTTTGGTAAGTGTTATTGGTATCTTTTGAGATATTTCTTCACAGTTCGATCAAGAACAGGAGCTCCATTGTATTGCACAAATTAGTAATTCATGTAACATTGGGAATCTAATGGTTTTGGGTTATTTTCGCATCTGATGTGTAATCACATGGTGTCATGGTTTCTTGCATTTGAAATCATAATTTTGAAGTGGGTTATCTTGTATCATAAATTTGCGCACGCTACAAAGAAATTTATGTATAAATTAGTCTATGACTATGAAATGTGCTAATTTACTTCATTAATGTAATGGATTCTGGAAAAAAAATTCTAACTATATGATTTTGATTTTGACTTTGAAATTACAACATCAAGTTTGTAGCTAAGATCATTCACAATTCATCTCCCGTCCTCATCCATATAATTACACTAAAACCAATATTTTTCTTTTTTTTTCTAATTAAATAATATTTTTTCATAATTTTATCATTATCTTTTCTCTATCATTCATTCACAACCAGTTTAAAAAAAATTAAAAAAATTATGAGGGTTGTACCGTGTTTCCCCAAATATGTGGAAACAGAAAACAATCCCCATAAATTTCTATCACTTACAATCATTTCTTATAACATTAGACACCCACTCATATGAAAATATAATTGATGTCAATTTAGGAAGTAATTATATTAGATCATTTCAGTTGTTGGCAGCTATTATTAACATAACGTTAATATTAGTGTCAGTTATTGATGACAATTTGTTGCGTGTATACATTAGTGGTTTTGCTTAAGTAAAATTAAGTTTCTTTTTTACTATTCTTAATTTATTGGTTATCACTCAAATACTTTAAAGTTTGTTTATTTGGCTATATTTGTGCGTGCTTATTTCATATTTTTCCATTAATTGTTCGCTATACACTTAAACTTTACGGCTAAGAATGAGGTTTTCATATAATAAAAAGGGAGATCCAAATATGCATTTGGAACAATAAGGCTTGAATTATGATCTGTATCTTTCTTGCTTATATTCTATTAGTGGTCTTGGTATAATTTTATTTTATTTAACGCACCTTATCTAAATGTCTATTATTGAGTTCGCATGTTAACAAGATGGCTTAATATTAAATCTTGTTAAATTGAAAATTAAACGAAACAAAACCCCAAATAACATAGTTTTCGTGAAAGTTAAATAAATCACGTTGATAAATGAAAAAAAGTACTTATACCAACACTTTCTCATATAGTAACAAAAAAAACACGTGAATAATAGAAAAATGTTGTACGATTAGTATATAATCAAGATGCCCAAAAATATGATCACTACAAGTAAAAACGCTATGGCAACGAAACTTGTTGTCTCGATAGGATGCACTTATCGTCGCCATAGTCGTAGTCGTCATAACCTCGTCGCTATAACCCAGTTTATTGTCGTCGTCAAAACCTCGTCGCTAAAGTAAACATCATTTAAGTTTTTACAAACCATACAAATTAACTATTTAATTATCATCATCTTGATCATCTTCATCGTTATCATGATTCGATTACCTTCTTTCAAGTCCATTCATATGTTCATGTAGTTCACGAACTTGTTGCTTAAGTGCATCAATTTTCTCATCCCAATATGATGACAACTCACTTGATGCTTTATAATAGGAGAAGTTTCTTAAGTTTCGTTCATCCCCTCTCGTGTGACCATGTCTTTTTCCTAAGGCGGGTTCCAAACATTCCACCTAATTTACAGGCGAATCACCCATCTCCATTTCCATTTATGCATATTGATTTTTAATTTTTCCTGCATTATTAAATAATAAAATAAAAAAAATGTTAATATTTTTATGAAAGTCCGATATCATAATTGTTGTAAAATAAAAAAAACCATCATGTTCAAATATATGTAATAAATAACAATTCGAAAGTTTTTATAAGCAACAATGAAAATAATAATATCCAAATGTTTGACCTTATTTAAACTAAATGTTACTCAAAATTCTCCAAACTCATTTTAATAGACTTTAAATATCTAATTTATAGTTTAAAACGGTAAAATGAACGGACGGGGGTAGTTGCTAAACCATACCACATAGTTCTGCAACAACAAAAGCTGCAAAAAAACGACATGCCCATTTTCATATACTTAAAACTAAACAACTTGCTAGATTAACAAACTAACAACATATCAAATTCAAGTAAAGTACTAGAAAGATACAACTACATGATTATAATATATTCAACAAATCATAAAACAAAAAGTTTTAAACTTACCTAATCCTATTCTGCCCTCATGTTGACCCATCCAAACTCTTCCCTATAATGTGCCATCTCCATGTTTCAATTTGGCTCTGTGTCCCAGTTTATTACTCCTTTAACCATTAAAAATGATAATTATCAAATTTGAAAAAACTAATAACACGTAATTGGATATAACATGTATTCTCACTTGAAGATATCGCCTCTGGGATAGGAACGATTCACATGCAAACTTGGATAGAGTTGTTTAGCTCTATTGTCGGAGGCTTTTTGTGAAAGGCGTTTATATTGTTCACTTGCGAATAATTCAACTACCTTATCCCATGCCTCTGGGCTCTAGCCATCTGGACGTTGATTCCTAACCGGCTCCATATCATCGTAACCACCTTGATTCAAAAAATATTTACTCATGTCATATCTTTTGTCCTAAAAAACTCCTTGACAGACCATGTAAATCGCAAGTTGTATTCTCTGCAAGTGATCTAAAGCATGATAAGCCTCTATATCAAAATATTCCTGCCAAAAAAAAAAGAATTGGCTAGAAAAATATAAAAGATATAATAACCAAAGTACAAATAAATAAAATACTCGCCTCAAGGGTATTAAACAAATATATCTTAAAAGCATCTAAAACTTTATCCCAAGTGGAATAGTGGAAGGGAACCAAGGAAACAAATTTTGATGAAGTCCTAACAAATGGTTGACTGAAAAAAAGATAACATACACACCTTATAATTTTAAAAAGGATGATACAACAACACTAGAATGGTGGCGATGGAGTCGTGGTGATGGCTGGAGCGGTGGAGTCGTGGTGATGGCTGGAGCGGTGGAGTCGTGGTGATGGCTGGAGCAGTGTTGGTGGTGGGGGTTACAGGAGTGAAAAAAACATGTGATAATAGTTGTGGATTTTGAGTGGTGGTGCGCAGAAAGAGTCGCGGTGGTGACAAGAGTCATAAGGGTGGCATTTATTGTGGTGGCTAGAGTTGTCTGGGTAGCTAAAGTGGTGATGGTGGCTAAAGTGGTTATGGTGGCTAAAGTGGTGATGGTGGCTAGAGCTCGTGGTGATGGAAGATTTTTGGTGGTGAGGGGTCAAGGGTGTAGAATGGAGGATAGGAATGATGGTGGTGATGAGTTTTAGGAGGTTATTTATCAATGTGGAGAAAGTAGGTTGCGAGTGAAAAGTCGGTTGTTTTGGTAAAGTGAAGAAGAAATGATAAGTCAATCTGCATTTTGGGCAAACTACACCCTAGTCACCATAGGGTTATATTATTTTTTTAAAATTGTATTAGTCTCTAGCGGGATACACGGGCGTCAAAGTAAAAAGTCCTATGGCAACAACATATCGTCACCATTGATGCTTTCTATTTTTTTAATTTTTTTTGTTGTTGTTATTATTATTATTATTATCATTAGTATTACTATTACTGTTGTTATTATTATTATCATATTATTATTATTATCGGTATATTATTATTATAATTATTAATTTTTATTACTCTTATTACTACTATTAATAATAATAATAATAATAATAAATATATTATTATTATTATTATTATTATTATTATTATTATTTATATTGTTGTTGTTATTGTTGTAAACAAAACCTAGGTATCACAAAAGTTCATTGTTGATGTTGTTAGATATCTATTAATTCAACGTTCGATATCCATTGATGCAATCTTTATGATTTAGTGTCAACGATTGTAATTCGATCATAGCTAACTTTTGACGTATGTAATCAACCCTAATCGTCATAATTTATGTTTTAAACTCATTTCATTTTCTAATAATTTTATATACTACTATTCCTGTCGTTAACTTTTTCTTTAGAAAAAAGAATTCACGGCTAGTTTTTAACTTTTTTATTTTTGTCAACATCTCGACATAATATTTTGAAAAACGCGGACTAACATTGTTATCGTTGTCATATAGTAACGAATTGAACTAGTTAGAGCATTTAGAAACCATTTCTTATTATTATCCATATAATTACATTAAAAATCATTATTTTTCTTTTTCATTTTCAACTTTATCATTATTTTTTTCCTCTTCCGCTCACAACCACTTAAATATATCAAAAACATTATATTGTTTTAAACAGTGCTTACTAAAAATAAAAATTAAACAATAAATTTATCATATTGTTCACTTATAACCACTTATAATCATACTATATAATATATATAATATAGGGAATGCACTCACATAAATTTAGAAAACGGGTTGTGAATGCTTTTATGAGATAAATTTGATATTGATATTGCCGGATCGTTTTCAGTGTTCACTTTTATATGATATCCTAATGTTCATCGTCTAATTGTTTGCTTTACTACATACGGCTAGTGTGCTACGGAAATATGGTTTGGTATGAATAGATGTTAGGGAAACGGAAGGCGTTATAAACTTTTTTAGAACCAAGGGCGAAGCTTCATGGGGGTCGGGAGGGGCTCTCGCCCCTCCCCCTCTTTTTTTCGTCACTAGTGTAAATTTCCGGTTCGATAGTGTAAATTTTCGGTACGGTAGTGGAATTCTTTTAATAAATATAGATCCCGCCCTCTCTAAAATAGTTACATTTCGCCCTCGCCCCTCTGAGCTTTGGTTCAAACTCCGCCTCGACTCTGGATCAATTTCCAATACGAAGAAAATAATATTTACATTTGAGATTCGTACAATTATTCTACTGTTATATATTTTTTAAATAGCATATTTATCGATATGCAAAATCCTTAAAGATGAAGCGGTTGGTACAAAGGAAATTCTAGTGATCAGTTCCAAGAAGATAAGAAAAAAAATGCCGGGTCATGGGTTTAGGAGGAGGCATCCTATGACTTTCCAATGTGAAGGTAATGGGTTGGAGTCTCACTAAGTGTAATATGCTCCTAGTGATTCAAGGGTTTTACCACAGTGGGCCTTTAGGTGGTGGGTTTTCCTTGGAATGGTAGGCGAGCCGGGTCACCAGCGCTGTCTGTGTTCGCGAGCGTGGGTGGCCTTTCGCCATTGGGTTTACCCGGGTGACCGGGCTTAAAAATTATTCGTTGGCCGTTCAAAAAAAAGAAAAAAAATAGAGTTTTTCTTCTCTCTGGTTATTGATTATCCAATCCAAAACATGACCAATTTAAAACTTAGATAAATATTTACACACTTGGTTTATAATTACCAAACTAGTATTTTAATGTTGTGTTATGTCAGTGATAAAAACCATCAAATAAGTAACGTCCAAACGTTAGCAAACTTCATGTTAAATTTTACGTTAATAGCATATATAATTTTGTATGAGAAACATGACGAGTTAATTAAATAAATGTTAATGTGGTTAGACATGTTTTTACTTTTGATTCTTAGGTTTGAAAAACTATAAGGTTCATCCAATAGTTTGGCAAATTGTAACACAAATACTTGGATGGGTTGTTAATTTCTCTGTTAATTTTTCTAAAATGACTAAAATAATCTTAAATTATAAAATAAAAACAAAATTAAAGTTATTTGTAATTAAACAAACAAAATAATGGGGCCCACTACCATACATAACCAATTTCTGCTTCTTCTTCAATTACAGACCATCTTACACCTTAAATCACCACCATTGCTCGTTATTGCTGCAGCCGCCGCCCGTTACCATCGCTGTCGCCATTCACGTTACCACTGTGCACCTGAGGTATGTATGAATGGGCCCATCACATCTCCACAACCCCATTTTTCCTGCTCCAAAATCACAAACCCGCCACCACACAAATTACCACCGCCGCGGCCGCCTACCACCATCTCATTGTTATTCACGTTTGATAATACCTCAACCACCATCACTTATGTCAACCATCAACAAAAAAATCGAGGAACACAAGACAACACAAAAGAGGGGAAGAGAGAGAGAGAGTTGGGTTGCGGAGGGGGTTGTGGTTGTGAGCAGCGGTAGTGAGTTGGTGATGGTGGTGGTTTCAGGAGGGTGGTAAGTTGAGGATGGCTTGTGGTAATGAACATCGGTTCAGGGTAATAAGAGACAGTGTTGGTACCACGCGACGGTGGTGGCAACAAGCGATGGTGAATACGATAATTTCATTGGGTTTAAATGAAAAAGTTGGGTACAACCCTTAAAGCATGTTGTACAACTCATAATGCTTAAGAAATTTGGTAATTAGTATTAGTATATATATACATATATTTTGGTTAGTTTACACACACTTACCAAAAAGTTAACGACTCATCCAATTTGGGGAGCAATTGTGCTACGTTTTGTCAAACGTATGGACCGACCTTGTAATTTTTCAAACCTGGAGACCGAAAGTGAAAACAGACCTAACCATATGGACCTTTCATGTAATTAACTCAAACACGAACCTAGACATTATTAAGGGGGTTAACACTAGTTTACTCTTATCCATAGAGTAATTGGATAGACCTTTAGAGATATAACCTGTTTCTGACATCCTTAACATACCATGCTCCCTATCTCTTGTGATTTCTATTCCTAAGATTTTCTTTCTCCCCCGACTCTTTCATATCAAACTCTTTCATTAGTAATGCTTTAACAACATCCACATCTGACTTAGGGACAGTTTGGTATTTTCTAAATAATAAAGTGTTGAACCAATAAGAGGTCTTAATCATTAAGTGTTGAACTATTAGAAGGTCTAAACCATTAAAAGCTAGTATACTGCTTATCTATTCAAAGGCAAATGTTTGACCAATTTAGATAAGAGGTCTTAACCATTTAGCAATATATCACTTAACCATTCATCACTAGTATAATTCTTAACCATTCAAAGGAAAATGTCTGAACCATTTGGACATTTTCTTGCAAAACAAATAGTTTGAACCATTAAGTGCCGAACTATTCAGACATATAAACCATTAGGAGGCTCATTCAGATGCTACCAAACAACCCCTTAGGCTTACTAGCTATTAGCTTATCATCAACATATAACAACAAATACATAAACCCCCATACTATGCAGCCTTATAATACACATAAGCATCAAACCCTTGAGATACAAGATAATCATCAAACCTTCTATGCTATTTCCTGGGTAACTTCTTCAACCCATAAAAAGATCTTTACAATAAGCAAACTTTTACTTCATGACCCTTAGTGAAGATCATGTATAGGTTAGACTCACCTTAGATTAGATTATGTTAATATTTCATTGTCAAAATAGTTTCGCTGACAACGAAACTGTCAATCTCTGCCGGGCGAAACTATATATTCGACGAAATAGTTTTGCTGACTGCGAAACTGTTAGTGAAACTATTATTGATATATATAGTTTTAATCTTGCTCATTGTTGGGATCCTTGCAAAAACCCTAATCGTTTATTCTTGTTGCAAGAGACTATTGTAAACTTGTTCTTCACTGAAATATATTGAGCTTTGTTATATTTGATTGTATTAGGTCATTATTGCTTTATATTTGAATACATTGTGGTTGTTCTTCTTCATCATTGTGTTTGTTGTTTGTTGTTGTTTCTGATATTGAACGATTCAACATATCAATTATACTGAAATTCGATCAGATAGACTAACAAAATGGTATTAGAGCCTTAGTGCTCTTGATTGTTTGAGGTTTTTGGTTGTTTTTGTTTAATATTAATATTTCATCAATTTCAGATCAAATTTGAGTGTATTTGATATGGAATTTGAATTAATTTTGTTTGTTAATGGTTGGGAAAGCTTTGATAATCATCAGATCTCAAATTCATTGAGATTTGGGTTATTTCAGATTGATTCGTGTTCAAAATGCTTTTCAGATTCATCTAGCAAAATTAATGCTCATCCAGCGAAACTGTCACCTTCATCTAACGAACTACAAGTGTTTTACACTTTGTAGTTGTTTTGAGCATCTTAGCGAAAGTATATACTTTGAACGAAAGTTCAACATTGCTTGCGTTCATCTTCCAAGCAAAATTGGTGTTGAAATTACCTTTGAACGAAAGTTCAAGCTTCTTTCGTGCGAAATTGTCGGCGAAACTAAGCATTTTCATGCTTTTGGCTAGTGAAACTGCTGCCGAAATTTCCAGCAAAACTACAGTCTTCTCTGCGAAACTAGTTCATTCCTGCGAAACTAGCTAATTTCAGTGAAATTGTCATTCCTTCTGCGAAACTAGCATATCAAAGATGACAACTCTCACTCTTGTAGATTTAGAAAGTGTAGCTCCCAACAGACCCCCAAGGCTCATCAACGGAGACAACTTTGAAGATTGGAAGAGATGTATCAAAGCCTTTTTCTTCTACACCAATCACAATCAATGGGAATCAATCATCTCTGGTCCGCACATACCAACCGTCACTATTGGTGATATCGTATCTCAAAACAAGGACCCAGCTACGTTCAACGAAAAGGATCTAAAGCTGATTGATAGAGACCAGAATGCTTTTGGAGCATTAACTCTGTGTCTTGCACCAGATATCTACAATCGGTTTGCTAAACACAAGAAAGCTAAGTCTCTCTTTGATGCTCTCTGTGAGTTCTATGATGGAAACAATGAGTTGGTAAAAGACAAGGGTATTTAAGCTGAAAAGGAATTTAACTCTTTTGTGGGATACAAGAATGAGAGTCTCACTGATCTTACAAACCATTTTCTGACAGTTTACGACATGCTGAAGAAATATGATGAGAAACGTTCCAACATTGAGCAAGTCAACAGGTTGTTGGACTCTCTCCCACCTCAATGGAGTTTACAAGTGAGAATGTTAAAGCAGGAAAGAGAATTCACTGACTATAAGCTTATGGACATCATTAATAAGCTTAAATCTTTCAAGTTAGACATGAATTTAATCAAACCAGGATGCCTACATTTGGTGTCACTCAGAATGCTGCATTACTATCTTTTGCTGCAAGCTCTCTAATGCAAACTTCATGACAAGGAGGAGTGAATACTGGTGATTATTCTGGTGGTAGTGTTAGTGCTTATAGAGATAAAGCCAAATCAAAAACAAATGTTGGAACATCAATTCTATCTGAAAAGATGGCTCTATTTGGCATGTTTGTACAGAGCTATGAGGCTTTGGTGGATTGAGAGTTGAAAGGAAAAGGAATAAAAATGGAGGATATGTATTAGGTGGATCCTGATGATCTAGAAGAGACTGACATTCAGTGGCAAATAGCGATGTTGACTCTCAGAGCCCGAAGATTTATGGAGTGTACTAGAAGGAAGAATTTTGGAGGTCGAAGCTCTAACTCCAAATTGGGATTTGATAAATCCAAACTGAGGTGATTTAATTGCAAACAATTAGTGTACTTTGAACGAGAATGTCCATTACCGATTGTCAATGATCCTAGCAATTCAGGAGTCCCAAGACTAGTTTCAAGTGAGGATAAAGAAGAAATGAAACAGAAGAAAAAGACAACCTTGATCTCTTTGATTGGAGTGTAGAAGTTGAAGAGACGAGAGAAGAAATTAACCAAGCGTTGGTTGTTGAGATTGTGGAAGAGAAGAGGAAAGTGAACAGTGAGGATGAATTTGATCCGTTCAAAGAGCTCAGAGATGAAGCTGAAGTATCTATGGAGGTGAAAGAGGATCTGAGGAGTGTATTAAGCTGGAAAAGAGAAGAGGAAAGTGAACAGTGAGGATGAATTTGATCCGTTCAAAGAGCTCAGAGATGAAGCTGAAGTATCTATGGAGGTGAAAGAGGATCTGAGGAGTGTATTAAGCTGGAAAAGAGAAGAGGAAAGTGAACAGTGAGGATGAATTTGATCCGTTCAAAGAGCTCAGAGATGAAGCTGAAGTATCTATGGAGGTGAAAGAGGATCTGAGGAGTGTATTAAGCTGGAAAAGAGAAGAGGAAAGTGAACAGTGAGGATGAATTTGATCCGTTCAAAGAGCTCAGAGATGAAGCTGAAGTATCTATGGAGGTGAAAGAGGATCTGAGGAGTGTATTAAGCTGGAAAAAGTTGATGACTTGAAGGATGAGATTATGATAGAAAGAGAGGATGAAAAGATGTAGAAGGCAGGAAGTCAAACCACAAAGCAAAGCAATGAAAAAGATGATGTTGCAACCACTGTCGAGGAAAACAAGCTAAGTACTCCGGTGTGTCAATGTTAGAAAGCTTTAGCAACAAAAAAGGTGGTGATGAGAGTTCCTTAAGAGGAGTCATCCACTAAAGTTGTAAATAGTGTATGTCATAATGATAGTGAATGCTCCAGACACATGATGGGGCTGAAGGATTTATTGACCAGTTATAGAATAATCAATGGAGGATATGTCGCATTTGCCAACGACAAGAAAGGAGGGAAAATGGTTGGCCAAGGGGAGGTTTCCAATGGCTCTCTTACACTAGAGAAAGTCAACTATGTACTTGAACTTGCTTTCAATCTGTTGAGTGTCTCTCAAATTTGCGATAAAGACATCCCAGTATTGTTAAAGTCCAATGAATGTCTTTTTCTAAAATCAGAAATTGATATACCAGAAGAAATGGTGCTTATGCGGGCTTCGAGAAAGAATGATACATATCTTCTTGACATGGGTTCTAGAGAGTCAATGTCTACCATGACCTGTCTTCTATCAAAAGCTTCCACATCTGAGTCTTTCCTATGGCATCGCAGATTGGGCCACAATAATTTCAAAAATATAAACAAATTAGTTGAAAACAATTTTGTTAGGGGATTACCTTTAAAGGACTTTTCAGTGGTTGAAAAATGTATGGCTTGTGTCAAGGGAAAACAACATAAGAAATCACATAAACCAAAACTTGAAAATAGCATATCTAATCCCCTCGAGTTGTTACATACTGATTTGTTTGGTCCAATAAGTGTTAAGTCAATTGCTAAGAAATCTTTTTGTCTTGTGATTACAAATGACTTTTCTAGAAATTCCTGGGTGAGATTCCTTGCTCATAAAGGAGAGGCTGCTGAGGAGCTGTAGAAGTTAATTCTTTCTATTCAGATGATAAGCAAGAGGAAGGTTATGGCAATTCGAAGTGACAATGGTAGCGAATTCAGAAATCAAATTTTTGATTCCTTTTGTGCTTGTAAAGGTATTTTGAGACAATTTAGTGTTGCGAGAACACCTCAGCAGAACAGTGTTACTAAAAGAAAGAATCATACACTCATTAAAGTTGCTCGTACTATGCTGATTGAGCCTTCTTTACCCATCATCTTCTGGGCAGAGGCGGTAAATTGTGCTTCATATGTGCTTAAGAGGGTGCTGATTTTCAAAGACAAAATGAAGACTCCATATGAACTGTTTCATAGGAAGAAACCTTTGATTGATTTCTTCTGGGCATTCGGATGCTCGTTACTCTCCTAAATACCCAGGCTCAAAAGACAAAATTCGGTGCTATGTTAGATGAATGCTACTTCATTGGCCACTCCTCCTCTCAGAAAGCTTATCGGGTGTATAACAAGAGAAACTGTATTGTGCAAGAGTCTTTTTAGTTTGATTGATAGGAATCTAATTCCTCTGATATCCGATCATAACTAACATGGTTCTTGACTCCAATACGGTGTTCAACTCGTTTAATCTTTTGGTTTTCGATAATGATGCGTCCATCTCTAATGTCCAAACAAACATTATTCCTCCAGATCCATTACCTATCATACCTCCAAATTCATCAACTAACAATGCTACATCTGTTGACATTGCATCATCCTCATCATCCTTTAGCATTCCACCTCTACCTGTTTCTACATCTCTTCCCTCATCACCTACATCTACCTTATCTTCGCATCTTCCATCCACATCACCAATTGATTCTACCTAACCATCTTTATCTCCATCATCAAACCATCAACAACCTATCAGCCAACCTACTTTAAATACCCTGCCTTTAACAACTGATTTCAAAACCCCAAAAGACCATCCCCATGATAACATTATAAGATCCATCACAGATGGAGTTCAGACACGGAGTCAATCTGGCTTGATTAATGTATCTATATTCTCTTGTTTTATATCCCAAATCATGCCAAAGAATGATCATGCAGCTCTTCAGGATCCTTGTTGGGTTGAGTTCATGCAATTGGAGCTGCAACAATTTCAGAAGCATAAGGTGTGGTCCTTGGTTGATCTTCCACCAAACAAATACCAAATAGACACGAAATGGGTGTTTAAGAACAAACCCGATGACCATGGTATTTGTAGGATTCTTTATGCCCAAGACACATAGAATATTGATGCGGTTAGTACGTTATGATCCAAGTCGGGTTATACCCAATAACAAGCTTAGCAAACACCAATTGGTATCTAATTGATGATATGATCATTCAATCAAATATCTACACCAATTTAGAAAATGGGTTTTCTAAATAAATTGCATATGTGGTGGAACAACTTATTAGGATATTTTGTTCAAGAATATTATTTGTTATGTTATTTAAGTTAGTTAAGGTGACATC
>BJCM01091340.1:0-19587 GCA_018326385.1 Flaveria bidentis | reverse complement strand
TGATAAGATGGGAACCCACAGTCAGTTGAACAACTTAGTTTGATCTTGAGATCACCAACAAGGTCTAATTATCTATTGTGTTGAATCTACCGACATATCATCTGTGGTCTAGCAACTTCTAGGTCTACTTTCTTTGTGTTACCTTAGTAGTAACCATTTTTACTCTGATTTTTCCTTTTATATTGCTCAGACTACACAGACTTATACTTTGAATTTGGCATCTTATTCATTTTAAACTTTTAAAATCCCAATTGATTTGTTCCTGTGTACTATCATTTTCCAAAGTTATTCAATCGGTATCACACATATGATCTAATTTCTATCACACATACGATCTAATTGCTATTAACTTTAGTCTTTGGAACAAACTATTTCACTTATGCGAATGAAGGTGTGGGATTGGGCTATTCGGGCGATTGAACAATGCGGTTGGTTCAATCGTACGACTAAACTAATGCGGATGGCTCAGTCGTCCGAATGAACAAGTACGGTTGAACAATGCGAATAGACTGCTCAGTCGTACGAATGAGTCCAATCGTGTGTATGAGGGATGAGAATGTGTTTAGTCGTGCGATTGAGTCAATCTTGCGACTGAAGCTACTGGATTTTGAAAATTCATAGGTTTAACGTGTTTTGGCCTCAAATACTTGAATTTTCACTAACCCTAATTGCCGTATGCTGGAAAAACTGAACTTTATGACTAGGAAACGTTTAAGACACCGTTTGACACAAAAAGATTGCGTTTTTAGTGATAAAACACAATTTTTGTATAAAAAAAATGATTGAATCACACGTAATCAAGAGCCAAAGCTCTAATACCATTTGTTAGGATTGTGTATTGAACGAAATACTAACTGATTAACGTGTATACTGATCAAATAGTGCGGAATCCTATTTGATTTGCGATCCAATCAGTGAGAACGCACGTAGAAACAATTATGTATTGAATCTAAATATTAAGAACGATTAGAAATCGATCTACTACGATCTATGAACTTGGAACAGGTTCTTAGAGGTCTCTGGACGGCAAGGGTACGTCTGGAGTTGAAGTGTATTCAATGCTTTTGTTTTTCCACGAATTAGGTGGTATTTATAGGTTAGGGTTGCTCATTCGGGAGACTGAACCATTAGCATGGTTCAGTCGTGCGATGGAGCCATGCGATTGATCCATTCGTATGACTGAGTGTTCAGTCGTGCGACTGAGTCAATCTCATGTTACAATCATACGACTGATCCGGTCTTCTAGTTCAGTCGTGCGACTGAGTCATTCGCATGAAGTTGTTCCTGCGTATGGTCCATTAACATGGGCCATTCGCATGATAACTTCATATTACTAAGTTTGAATGTATTCATTATCATTACATTATTGATATTAGTTCAAACAACCACAAACCTATATAATCAATTCGATAAGCGTTAAACAACTAATTAATGAAAATTAAACATGATAAACACAATCAAACATTTTCATTTCATTAAGTACCCAACTATTACATATGTGTAAGATAATAAAGACATATTACATTAGGTTCAGAAACTAGGTACACATGTATCAACAAAGAGGTTCCATCTGCTGACCCACCTTCTCAAGAGTTAAAGAGTGATGCAACTATGGAGACCATCACAGGGAAGATCCACGTAGACCCTACCCCTCTTACCAATGATGACCAACCTCTTACCACCAAAGCCAGAAGAAACCGGGCTAAGGCAGCTAGAAAAATCACCAAGAAAGTTGCTGAATCAAAGCTGAATATTGACCCAAAATAAAAGGGTGTGTTCATCTCAGCTAGATTCCAAGTGGTGGGAACTTCTGAACCTAGAAAAGTGTGTAGTACAAACACACCTATCCAACAAAAGGATCAGAACGGAAAGGAAAAGATTGCTATTGAAGACAAGAAGAACAAGAAATAACAGCCTTCACATTCCCTGAAAATTAACATTGCATGCATAATATGTGGCCTGCAAAGCCACATGGCCAGAGATTGATATTATAATCCTGCTAGCACACATTATGAAGATAATGTTAAGAAAGAAAGAGTCAAGGAAGGTTTCTCATTTGGACCCTATCAAATGGTTCAAGTGATGAAAAGGGAAAACTTGTTTTCGAAGCAAGGTTTCTTTCGGAAGAAAATCTTTCTTCCGAAGGGAAAATGGCTTCGGAAGCTAAAGCTGTGAAGACTCAGAAAACCAGAGATTCCCCTTGAAACCATCCCAGAAGAAGACTGCTTCAAAAGAGAAGGTGGTGAAGGCTTGTTCTTAAAAGAAAGAAGCTTCGAAAGAATGTCATGTTGCTCAAGCTTCAACAAGGTCATTCTTTATGATCAACCAAGGGATGGAATGGAAATCAAAGAAGATGTTGCAACCCAACCCTCCTCTTCACAAACACTCATTGAACCCCCATGAATAAATTTTGGTTCAATAAAATCCTTATTGGAAGAACCCAAGACTAATAAGGCTTGGGTTTCCAATAAAAATTAACTTTTTTACCTTATGTGCAGGGCCATCCATATCACAAGAACAATAACGTGTGGATTGTAGATAGTGGTTGCTCCAGGCACATAACTGGGAACAAATCTCTCCTTTAACAATTTCAACATTTTGATGGAGGCCCTGTTCAATTTGGAGGTGAGGCTGGAGGATACATTTCTGGTAGAGGGAGTGTATCCAATGGCAAGTTAAAGGTTGATAAAGTACACTTTGTCAAGCAGCTTGAACACAACTTTTAAGTGTTTCTTAATTATGTGATCAAAAGCATCAAATGCTTTTCACAGAACATGAGTGCATCATCATCAAACATGGGATGACCATTCCTCCTTAATTGGTGCTTCTTAGATCTTCTAGGAAAGGAGATATGTACAAGCTGGATATGAACTATGCTTCTCCACTGGGAGAAGTATCATGCTTTCTTTCCAAAGCTAATGGTGATGAGTCAACACTATGGCATAAACAAATGTGTCATGTCAAATTTTAAAACAATGAATAAATTGGCTAAGAATAACTTGCTACATGGTTTGCCTAAAAAGGAATTTTTCTGCAAAGATAACTGTGTTGCATGCCTAAAAGGAAAGCAACATAGGAAATCTCATAAATCCGAAGTTGTTAACTCTATCACCATCCCATTAAACTTATTGCACATGGATCTATTTGGTCCAACTAGTATAATGAGCATTAGAAGGAAATCATATTTCCTTATGATAGTTTATGATTTTACAAGATTTACATGTGTATTGTTTTTAACAACTAAGGATGAAACTATTGAAACGTTAAAATATTTTATTCTTAAAATAGAAAATCAAATTGATCACAAGGTAAAAATAATCAAAAGTGATTAAGGGACTGAGTTTAAGAATCAAGTTCTTGACTCATTCTGTAACTCAAAAGGGATTGCCAGACAATACAATGCTCTTAGAACTCCTTAACAAAACGGTGTTGCTGAGAGGAGGAACAAGAAACTTATTAAGGTTGCTTGGACTATATTGGCTGATTCAAAACTGCCTCTTACTTTCTGGGCAGAGGTAGTCAGTACTACTTGCTATATGCAGAACAGAGTTCTTGTAGTTAAGCCACATAGAAAAACCCCTTATGAGCTATGGAACAAGATGCCACTGTTCATTGGTTTTCTAAGGTCCTTTGGCAGCAAGAGTACCATACTTAACACAAAATACAATTTGGCAAAATTTGCTAAAAAGTCAAATGATGCTATCTTTGTTGAATATTCCTCTAACTCTATTGCTTATAGAGTTTATAACATCAAAAATCAACAATATGAGGAGTCATCCAATATTATTGTCAATGAGCACACTCCTTGTGTTAGTGGGAATGACCCTGATTACATTTTTGACTTAGAATTGTTTCCCTACTATTCTAATCCATCTTGTGAGAATGTTTCAGCTAGAACATATACTCAAAATGATTCTGATCAATTGTTTGAGTTATCCAGACTCTGTTCAAGTTCTCCGAGAGTGACCAAAGATCTTGATTTAACTATCTTAAGATCCAATAGCATAACTATTTCAAGAGATAGTGAAGCTTGAACTAGTGTTCCACCTAGTGAGCCTAAAAACTCATCCGATGACACTACACAACACCCAGGTTATAGAAGTAGTATTCTAAAGGAACAAGCAACAATTAATGCTGCTTCTCAGCCAATCATTGATGATGATGTTTCTTTTTCATTCAATCAGTCCTCTTTTAATGAAATTAAAACAACGATTGGTCCAAGTGTTCATGCTCTTGAGAAAAATATGTCCAACCTGGATTTATCTTTGCAACTGGAAGTGATTCCTAGACTAAGGATTCAGAACACTCGTCCAGTTGAATACATCATAGGAGAAGTCTTTGAAGGTGTGAGAACAAGACAAACTCACCATGGGAATGTCTGCTTAAATTCATGCTTTTTGTTTCAGATGGAACCCAAGAAAGTAGAAAAAGCCTTAAAGGATAGTAGCTGGGTTGAGTCAATGTAAGAGGAGTTGCTTCAATTCAAGGGAAAAAAGGTTTGGAACCTTTGTTCGCTACCATCTAGTCAAGTATCTATAGGCACCAAATGGGTATTCTGGATCAAGAGATATGATAGAGGCTTGATCATCAAGAAAACACTAGAATGGTTGTTCAAGATTACACCCAAGAGGAAGGAATCAATTATACTGATGTCTTTGCACCAGTTGCAAGACTTGAGGCAGTTAGGATCTTCCTTGCTTATGTTGCATCCAAGAATTTTACAGTCTATCAACTTGATGTCAAGTGTGCCTTTCTATATGGAAATATAATTAGGAAGGCCTATGTGTGCCAACTTCCAATATTTGAAGACCCACAACACCCCATGTGTGCAAGCTAGATAAAGCTCTTTATGGGTTGCATCAGGCACCTTGGTTGTGGTATGAGACATTGTCTAACTTTCTCCTGAAGAATGGCTGCACTAGAGGTACCATTAATAAGACTCTTTTTTCATAAAGAAGTCTGGAAAAGACATATTGCTCGTTCAGGTCTATGTTGATGATTTCATATTTGGTTCTTCAAATGACCAAATGTGTAAAGACTTTGAGAGCATTATAAAGAAGAAGTTCGAGATGAGTTCCATGGGAAAATGGACTTTTTCCTTGGAATTTAGGTGAAGTAGATGAAGGAAAGGTTCTTTATCAATCAATCTAACTATGTATCTGATATCTTAGAAAGATTTGATATGAAGGATTGTAAGCCAGCCAAGATACCCATACTCAAAAACCAAGACTTTTATCCTGAATCTATAGGGGAAGATATTGATCAACATCAGTATAGGGCAATCATTGGGTCTCTGATGTATCTCACAACAAGTAGACCTGATATCATGTTTGCAATATGCATTTGTGCAAGATATCAGGCTGCTCCAAAGGTGTCTCACCTAGTTGCTACTAAGAGAATCTTTAGATAACTCAAAGGAGCACCTAAATTAGGTATTTGGTATCCTAGGAATAGCAACTTCAATCTCTATGGCTACTCAGACAGTGACTATGGTGGCTACAACATCAACAAGAAATACATCAGGAGGATGTCAATTTCTTGATGGAAAGGATTATCTGATGGCAATGCAAGAAGCAATCATGTGTTTCTACATCTACTGCTGAAGCTGAATACATTGATGTTGCAAGTTGTTATGCTTAGCTGTTGTGGATTCAGATTCAGATGCTAGACTATGGATTCAACTTTATGAGCACTCATATCCACATTGACAACAATAGTGCTATCTCCATTACTTAAAATCCCGTGAAGAACTAAAAGACAAAACACATAGATATTAGGTACCATTTCATTAGAGGTATTCATAAGAAGAACCTGATCAAACTAATCAAAGTTGATTCAAATGAACAATATGTTGATTTGTTCACCAAAGCTTTTGATGAACAAAGATTTAAATATCTAATTAAAGCTATTAGGATGATAAACATTGATTAGTCTATCTCAGTTGAAAGCCTTTTCGAAATGTGTAATGTCTTTTGTCATAAAAATCTAAGCTCTCTTATATAAAATTAAATTTTTTGTATGGGTTTTTCCGAGGAGAAATTAACCTTTGAAAGATTGTTTTCATATCATCCGAAGCTAAATTCCTCGAAAGGAAATCTTTTTCTTGAAAGAGTTTTTAGTCTCGGAAGAACGATTGATTGTGTATCAGATCTACTACTGAAGCATATAAAACTCTCCATTCGGAAAGCACATTTTACTCTCTGAAGTAAGAAATTTACCTTCGAAAGTAAAATTGACTTCGGAAGAAGAATACCTTCAGAAGAAGATTACCTTCGGAAATCTTCTGGACTCATAAGAAAATCTGAGTGTGTAACGGAAATCTTTGAACCCCACATTAAAAAAAGTAAAGATTTTATTAATGATGTCGGAATCTTTTAAATGGTTTTTACCTTTACCGCCTCTGTCACATCTTAACCTAAACCATCTTTCACCTTATCCCAAACCCTCAAAAACCGCTGTTCCACCCATTTAAATAATCCCTCCAAAGCTTCCTTCACTCAACATTCACCCTGTTCAAACTTGTTTCATCTGATCTTTTCTTGCAATGACGCTTAACCCTCAACATAACTAGGTCACATTCCTTGACTCGTCCAAGGATGCTGACTTCTCAGAATTCATCTTCTTTATTACCTAATCTACCTACTTCACTGCTCTGACCGTGAATTTTGGATACATGGATGAATTTTGGGGTAATGGTCATATTATACTCCTAAATGGAGTTGACTTACCCATTCAGTGACTTTGGCACTGGACGTTCCCCAAACGGGTACTGTCGGGTCGGGTGAGAAATCCCTCTCATTTTGTCAATAAGGGAGAGGTTAGGAGATTGCTCTTAGCCTGTTGGTTGCTTGCCTGTGACGCCTTATTAAATTAAAAAAATTAAACTAAAAAAAGACTATTTCATTTAGAAAACTAGTCAATGGTGGCCCTCCATGGATTCACCTATATAAGCCGCGACTAAATTTTCAAAAATAAGGGCTTGAATACCACTTGTAAATAATGGGTTATCAGGTCGAACATTTATGGCCAAGAGTTGATCATCACAGAACGACTCATTAGAAAGCATCTAAAGCTCCAAGATGAAGGAGCTCCTACCGAGTTCCCCAAATCAGACGTAGATTTCACATATTTTCAAATGGCGTATGGTGAAGATGTGAGCAGATCTATAGTTTACAAGTTCAACTTCTCTTACAACTGGAAGTTCTTGCTCCATGTCGTTCTTCATTTCTTGTCAAATAAGTTTGGGGGATGGGATCAAATCCAATATGTACTAGGATGCCTAGCTCATGGATCGGTGAAAAGGCTCCGCTTGAACTATTCAAGGTTTGTGTTGACCAACCTTCTGGGGAACCTCCAGAGGGTGACATTCTTCATGTTTCCCAGGTTCATTCAACACATTATCAATTGTGAGTTGGACAAGAGTCTGTTGTCTGTGCAGCTGCTCTGCATGTCCCTCAAATAAGGCCGACCATCTTCAAAATCTTGAAAAGAGTGTCCACCAATTTCACTAGAAGACACACTGAGCTTCTTCCAGGTATGATTGAGCCAACGACTCCTGGTGACATCCTTGTTACTCCCATAGGTGATGAACCCAAACCAGCAACCTTTACTTTACCAAATCATCCTGCTCACCCCATCAAACAAACTTATATGAGATGCACAAAACGAACCCTTGTTCAATCTACTCTGATTGAACAAGCCCATACTGTTCAAACCAAAGAGGGTAGAGTGGAAACATGGGCTCCCACTCAGTCAGAGGTCTCACCATCCTTCTCATTTGACCTTAATATGGGATTTGTGTCTCCTCAGTCTCAATTCCATGAGCCCGAAACCCAAGCTGAAAGCCCTAAGGATAAGTCACAATACTCTCCTGAGAAGCCAAAAAGGGATAGCCCCACCAAAGGCTCAATGCCAATAGACATTGACCAAAGTCTCGGGTCCATAGCCATAACTTCCTTATCCTTTAATAACCTTTTATTCAAGACAAATTAGGAGATTATGTCTCTTTATGGCAATGAAGTTGATCCACGACACTTTCTAACGGATCAACAGAGCCTAGAAGGACCTCTTGTCTCTATCACACATTAGTTAAACAAAACTGAGGTGAGTCCCACGGATGTGGAGGGGACTCATGTAGATTCAGCTGCCACTACTAATGGAGCCTCATTGGATCCTCAGTCCAGTGGTACGATCTCTGAGTCTGAATCTACGACAACCGTTTTGAAAGACACATCCTCAGGCAAGGGAAACCATGGTGCCAAGAAACCACATCTGGTGGTGAGGATGAAAATACTAGGTATGTTACCTTATCTCTCCAAGATATTTCAAAAGAAGATGAACGAACCATGCAACTAACCATTCAAGACCTACTTTTTAAAGTCTCAAACCTTGAATCAACGGTTAAGACTTTATTGGATAGGTCCACTACTCAGCAACTTGAGATTGAAAATCGCAAGGCTTAACTAGCTGAGAAACAGATTGAAAGGTTTATCTAGCATGTACCTATTCAGGTCTCATTGACCTCTTCCTCTAGCTCGTCAAGCTCTCAAGATAATGCTACCAAAAAGGGGAAGAGTGTTTAGAGACAAACAATTGTGGAACCACAGAGCCAAGCTTTAACTTTGTTATCTACTAGATACCCGACTCCCAAATCAATAGTCTTTCCTGAGCCATCTCAAATCGTCCTGCAAATGGACCCAAGGATGCTCAAGGGACTCAACAAGATTTTATCCAAGTTCCTAATGAAATCTTCTTAAGATCATCCTAGCCCTGATGCGGTTATGATATACTTTGGAGCTGAAAAGCTTTAGAGGCTAAGTGCATCTTCTACCACTGTGGAAGAAGTTGGTCAACCTAAGGCCCACATGGAACCTAATATTGACTTCGAAGGAAAAATGAGGACCGATGGCCCAACAACTAAAATAGTTAGGACAGATAGTGCATTCCCTTAGACTTCCGAAGCTAAAGTCAAAGCCTCAGAAGAACAAGTTCAATCTTTCGAAGTTGAGATGGACGCTGCGGAAAGTTTGTTCTCCTTGTCCGAGGAATCAATCATCACAGATGCAATTTAGAGTTGGCATCTGAGGTGAATAGTGAGGACTTTCTCAACTGACCCCTATCTCAAACAACTTTATTATCTCCATCCATCATCTCCCAACCCGAACCCTCCATCCAAAAACCACCAAAGTCTAGCACTTCTGAAGATGTTAAAGGCAAAAAGAAGATGATTGTGGAAGAGCTTTAGGAGGAGGAAAGGATTGAAAAACTTAGAAGGAAAGTTAGACTTCCAACTGAGAAGATGCTACTTGCTAGTAGCAAAGCAGCTGCAACCAACTAGGATGCTGTTAATAACAAGAGAAGGGTGTAGATCATTGGCAAACACATCAAGCTTGGAGCTGTCAGTGAAGATGTGCTTCTACTACCACTAGAGGAGTTAATTGAGCTAGAAACGACAACCATGCCGTTGATTGAGCAAAGAGAAGAAGCAGCAAGGTTGGCATTAGAAGAGGAAAGAGAAAGGAAGGAAAGAGTTGATCTGCAACTTAGGAGGGAAAGGATAACTTTCCTAACCTCCAGGGGTTTCTCTCATGAGGAACTATTTCCACATGACAACGACATGATCCTATTGCTCTTTAACAAAGAGCAAGATCAACTAGAGAAAGAGAGGAAGAAAGGTGCAAAAGAAAAGGTAAGGGAGAAGAAGAGGAATGAAGAAGAAGCAGTGGTCATTGCGGCGAAGAAGATAGGTGAGAAGGCCTGGATGAAGGATTATCTCCGAGCTCACGGCTTCTCTGGTAGACAAGTGGGTCCCATGTCTGTAAAGACACTATAACAACATGTTAGTGACATCAAGGCTGACATTCGCTAGGGAAAAAGGATAGAGATGTATAGAAGGGGACAAGGGATGATCATCAAACCAACACATCAAACCCAACTTATAACTGAATCACAACCTCAACCTGAGCCTTTCCCAATTTCTTTCCCTATCAAATCCAAACCCACTTCTAAATTTTATGTTTGACCCTCAAAGGATTATGCATGCCAATTCAATAGGCGAGTTGATGGTTGCTTTGTTAGATTCCCACAAGTCCAAGAAGAAATGCGGATGAAGATCCTTCACAGAAGATAAACCAAGTATGGTCTTCCACATTTGTCAAAGCAGAAGAAATAAAACAAATATGGACAAGTATTTGTTCTTCCGTATTAACAAATGCGGAAGACCAACAAGTAATGCGGACAAGACTTTGTTCATCCGCATTTGCAAATGCAGATGACCAGACAAATGCGCAGAAGTATTTGTTCATCCGCATTAACCAATACGGATCACAAAAATACAAATGCGGATGATTAAGTGAAGAAATGCTAATCAAGTCAACTCATCCGCATTTGTCAATGCGGATGAACAAGCAAAGATGCGGATCAAGACTTAGACTAGTTCTGATGTAATAGGACAGGGGTAGTTTAGTTATCTTGTAAAAGGCATCTTGTCTGCCTATAAATAGAATAGAAAACCTCATACATGAAGTGACGGCTGATAGATATTGAGAATATCTGTTGTCTTTTATTCTCTGTAATCATTCAACTTCATTATTATATACAAAAGAATTTATGAGTATATTCTTGCATTAATTGTTTATTGATTGCTTATTTCCGCCATTCAATCATTAACTCAATCACTATATTCGATCCTTAGTGAGAATCTCACTCGATCCTTAGAGATAATGGGAGTCACCTACAAGGTCAAGGAGTTGAACAAGAAAATGCAGCATAGCCTTCCTGAAAGTTGGAAATAGAATGTTACAATGCTGAAAAACACTCTTGATCTTGGGAGTACTACTTTGGATATCATGATAGCCAAAATAGAAGCATTAGAGCTTGATGAGAGAAGCAGAAAACTAGGAGGACCAAGAGTGATTGAAGCATACAAATTTCCATCTGACTCTCATACTGTGGAAAATGCCTTCATCACTAAAGAAGATGATTTTATGTCCTAAAGGGATCAAGCCAAGAACACTGGATTCAATGCAACTCCATCTATCAACAAGCCTTCAACATCATCCCAATCAGCAGGATTCTCAACAACTCTTCCAAACACCCATAATGATACAAAATCAGAAGAACAAAAGGCTACTTACAATGCTTTTGTTGCAAGTTTTGAAGTTTATCTGGGAGGAAGACTCACATCTGCACATCTGATCCAGGAAGACCTGGAGGAAATGGATCCAGATGATGTGGAAGAAATGGATTTACAATGGCAAATGGCCATGATTGCTATGAGAGCAAAGTAATTTTTCAGAAAAGGCAGAAGGCTCAGCCTTAATGAAAATACAAAGCTTGGATATGATAAATCCAAGTAAAATGCTTCAACTGTGGCATGGCTGGTCACTTCTCAAGAGAATGCAATGCACCCAAAAGAAATATCTTTCAAAGAAATTCTCAAAGCCAACCATCGTCACAATCTAACTCAAGCTCTCATTCCCATAAACATCAACACCAGTATCATCATCAACAACAACAGTCATACCAGAATCAACCTCAACTGACTAATTAAGCTCATGGAAGCAATCAGTCATCTGGAAATGCTCTTGTGATCAAACAAGATGGAGTATGTGATTCGAGCATGTATGCTGAGGAAGTAAAGCCTCAATTTCAAAATCATGCACTTATGGCTCACATCAATGATGGCCCTTCCCCAATGCCTACTGAGGTAAAATCTAACCTTTGTAGTGAAAAATGTATTACTGAATTGCATGGTTACAGAGAACATAACCATAAACTGGCAGATAAAATAAAAAAAGAAAATGTGAAGTTAGAGATGATGAAAAGAGAGATAAAAGGATTTGAAATTAAAATAAAATCTCTCATCTCTGACATTGAAAACTGCATGGTGAAAAGTACACTCTTGCTGCTGAGAATGAGCTACTCACTGAAAAGTTTGCTCAATCTATGGATGAACATACTTTTACTGAAGTGAAACTTGAAAAGTTTCAATTATCTTCAGTCAAGCTGCAAGAGATTCTTGATTCTCAAAAGGATCCAAAGACATGTCGGGGATTGGGAATAATTCATGTCCTCCACCATACAATGACAATTACACTGTCATGCCGGAATTTGTCACACTCAATGAAGAAATTGAAACTAAAACTATGGAACCTAAATCTATAGTAAAACAAGTAACTAATCCTTAAAATAAGCTTGATGTTTATGTTGAAACAAATGAGGAGAAAATCAGATTAGGTTATCCAATCAAGATTAAAGAGTGTTCAGACACGATAGTGAATGTCACCAAACCCACAAGCCCAGTAAAAGCAATTGTCCTATTTGTGAAATTCAAACCTTCTGTCTTGAAAGGTAAAAAGAAATATGTGAAGTTAGTGAAACCAACTACTCAGAGCAGTTTTGATAATGAGATTATATCTCCAAAAAAATTAAAGCAAATCAGAAAAGGTTTCACTGTAAAAGAAACAAAAAGGATCACTGAGTTCAACACATAAAACTCTATCAGAGCCTCAGTCTTCAAGATTAAGACAGGGAGTTGGGTTTGATATTTGCAACAAGGAACATGTTGACCAGTTTGAGAAAGAGGTGAGAAATGGGTTGAAGAAACAAAAACAACCCAGAAATCAAACAAATGTAGTGTTGTGAAGAAAACTACAAAAAGGGCAGATTTTGATTCATTCCTTAAGGAAAAGAAAGTAGCTCAACAGCAAAAGAGAAAATCAGCTGAGTCACACAAATAAAAATCTGATTCAAGCAACAAACAAATGTATTGTGACATTTGTGATATGTTCAATCACAAGACAGATGAATGCTTTTATAATCAATATTGCTCTATCTGTGACATGAACAATCACTCCACCAAAAACTGTTATTTTAACAAATATTGTCCAGTTTGTGACATGAACAATCACAATACATCTGATTGTTACTTCAATCAGAAGGGATTGAGAATTCCCTAACATAAGCCTATCTAAAAAACATCTACTGTGACACATAATGTCAGACCTCATTTTCACAATAATCAATCAAGGACATCTAAATCAATAAATGACAGGAATACTTTGAAGGAATTTTGGAAGGGTCAAAGAAAACATCTCATAATGCAACCCAAATTGACCTTCCCAAACATAAAACAACTTTTGATAATGAAAAACGGGCTAAATTTCAACAAAGAAACAAAGACCAACGATTTGATTACTCATCTGAATCTTCAGTAGATGTTGATGAGATGACTCAACCCAGTCATTGCCAAAAATCTCCCAGGACACCTCAATCTAAAACACAATTTAGAGGGAAATATCAAGAAGTCCCATTATGAATATGGACGGGAAACCCAAGACCATCATGGATTGGGTTCCTTATTCTAATTAGTTCTTTTTTGCTTGCACGTTCATCCACACAGGTCTAATAGCTTATGGTACGTAGACAGTGGATGTTCCCGACACATGACTGGAGATTGTTCCCTCCTTCATGACTTCAAGCATATACAAGGAACTACTGTGGCATTTGGTGAATATTCATAGGGTGGTAGAATTACAGGTGAAGGATCTATGACAAATGGGATGTTGAGCTTTGACAAAGTGAACTACTATGAACAGCTGAATTTTAATCTGCTAAGCGTGTCTCAGATCTGCGACAAGAAATATTCCACTCACTTTACAGACACTCATTGCTACATTCTGAAAATTGAATTTCAGATCTCTGAGGAATGGGTTATCTTAAAGAGCCCAAGGAAGAATAATACATATGTTTTAAACCTGTGTTCTACATCACCTAAAGAAGAAACATGTCTTTTGTCAAAAGCTTCATTTGATGAGTCACAGCTTTGGCATAAACGTTTGGGGCACACAAACTTCAAAACATTGAACAAATTGGTCAAAGGAAACCATGTCATTGGTCTTCCTCAAAAATAATTTCATTTTGTTGATCACTTTTCAGCGTTCCTCAAAGGAAAACAACACAAATCTTCTCACAAAACCAAGCTGGTGAACACAAACAATACTCCATTGAAGTTACTTCACATGCATCTATTTGAACCAACTCATGTCATGAGTATTGGAAAGAAACAATATTGTTTAGTGATTATTGATGACTTTTCACGATTCATATGGGTTTTCTTCTTACTTTATAAAATGAGGCATCCCAAATCATACAAGAATTTATCACTAAAATAGAAAATCAACTTGATCTTAAGGTCAAAATAATCAGAAATGATAATAGTACTGAATTTAAAAATGAAAGTATGAGTTCTTTTTGTGCAACCAAAGGCATTGCTCATCAATTCAGTGTAGCTAGAACTCCTTAACAAAATGGGGTAGCTGAAAGGAGGAATAGAACACTGATTGAAGCAGCAAGAACGATGCTAGCTGATGCTAAACTGTCAATCACCTTCTGGGAAGAGGCAGTTAATACATCATGCTTTGTACAAAATCAAACTCTACTTGTTAAAGAAAACAACATGACTCCTTATGAACTTCTCTTTCAAAGAAAACCATTCATTGGATTTCTTAAATCATTTGGTAGTCCTGTATCAATATTAAACACCCGAGACTATTTGGGAAAGTTTTCATCTATGTCTGATAAAGGATTCTATGTAGGTTATTCTTCTGTTTCAAAGGCTTACAGAGTGTTTAATCCTAGATTAAACATTATTGATGAATCAACAAATTTTCAATTCAAGGAACAATGATTTCCCAAATCTACAAATGGTCCCGACTGGTTGTTTGATACTGACTCATTTCCAAAATCATTTGATCAATTTCACTTTTCTGATGCAGGAAATCTACATTCAAGTGACACTTTGTCAGCTGTAGAAAGAAAAGATGATTTTCCATTGATTCCTCCTACATCTGCTGAATGCATGAATGAAGATGTTCCTCTTCAAGCTGATCCTATCAGACAACCATCACAAAACCTTAGTGTTTCAACTGAAGGAGGTCCAAGCCTGGTACCATCATACTCAGATGATCTATCAACTGAGATCATAAATAAAAAACAAGCTACTCCTCCAGTTGAAATACAAAGTACATCAAATAATGTAAGCAATCACAATGTTGCTGAAGCTGAAGTAGGAATTGAAACGGTGTCTGACAATCTTCATAATTCAACAACAGTACAAGATGAATGTGCCTCTGACCATAATGAACTGAATGTCTCCAATCTTGATGTAACCATTGCTGGTGACTCAATTCCAACCACCAGAATACACAAGAATCATCCAGTTGAAACCATTATTGGTGACCATAATGAGAGGGTGACTAGAAGCAAGTCCAGTATTGCAAATATTTGTTTGTTCTCATGCTTCCTATGTTAACCAGTACCCAAGAACGTCAAGGAGGCACTTTAAGACAATAGATGGCGACTATTTCGCGCGGTTCGGGCGGCACTTGAGTCAGCCGCCGGCGCCCGACAGCGTCTTGACCCCTATCCAATTTTTAGGAAGAATTGCTCCAATTCAAGAAGCAAGAAGTATGACAACTGGTAGATCTTCCCGAAGGACAATACCCTATCGATACCAGATGGCTATACAGGAACAAGACTGATGATAAAGAGATCATAATCAGAAATAAAGCAAGATTAGTGGCACATGGATAAACTCAAGAAGAAGGAATCGACTATGACGAAGTGTTTGCACCTGTTGCCAGATTAGAAGCAATCATAATCTTTCTAGCATATTTTGTATCCATGAAATTTACTATTAATCAAATGAATGTAAAGTATGCCTTCTTGTATGGAAAGATTGCTGAGGAGGTCTATGTGAGTCAACTACCTGGCTTTGAATATCTAGATTTCCCTCATAGAGTTTACAAACTTGACAAAACTCTTTATGGTCTTCACCAAGCCCTAAGAAAGTGGTATGAGACTCAATCATCCTTTCTTCTTGAACATAGATATGATAGAGGAAAGATTGATCAGACTCTCTTTAGAAGAATAAAGGAAAAGACATGCTATTAGTCTAGATTTATGTGGATGACATTATATTTGGCTCTACAAACAAACAACTCTACAAAGAATTTGAAGACCTGATGCATTCAAAGTTCTAAATGAGTGCAATGGGATAACTCACATTTTCTTAGGAGTGCAAGTCCAACAGTCAGCAGATAGAATCTTCATCAACCAATCCAAATATGTGGATACAATGCTAAAGAAGTTTCATTTTGCTGATTGTCGAACTATTAGAACACCAGTTGATACCAAAGTGAAGATTGGACTTGATCCAGAGGGCAAATCTGTTGATCAAACTAACTATCGATCTATGATAGGATCACTTATGTATCTAACTGCTAGCAGACTTGATATTATGTTTGGTGTTTGTGTGTGTGCCAGGTATCAAGCTGATCCAAAAGAATCACATGTGAATGCAGTTAAGAGGATATTTAGATATGTGAAGGGCAAACCAGCTCTTGGGTTATGGTATCCAAAAGAAGGAGACTTCAATCTCTATGCTTTCACTAACAATGATTATGGAGGATGCAACTTCAATAGAAAATCCCCATCTGGAGGTTGTCAATTTCTTGGTCCCAGACTGGTTTCATGGCAATACAAGTAGTAGACAAACGTATTTGTATCAACAGTAGAAGTTGGGTATATTGCAGCATCAGCCTGTTGCTTTCAAGTTCTTTGGATTCAAAACTAGATGCTTGATTATGGTTTTAACTTCTTGCACACACCAATTCATATTGACAACACAACAGCTGTTTTTATAACTAATAATCCAGTTCAGCACTCAAAAACCAAACACATTGAAATTAAATATCACTTTTTGAGAGACTATGCTGAAAAGAGGTTAATTAAGTTGATTTAAGTACCCACTGAAAATCAATTTGCTGATTTATATACTAAGGCATTTGAACCTGGTAGGTTTGAATTCCTAGGTCAATCAATTGGCATGATTAACCTTGAGTAAACTCAATCAAAACATCAAAAACAAGTCAAAATCTTTAGAAAATCACAAAAAGAAGTCAAGTTTGATGAAGAAAAGAATATTTGGGAAATGAAATAATTACAGTCATTATATCATTCACTATGCTTAATTTAAAAAATTGCAAGACTGTCATGACTTACCAGATATGTTGGTAGGCTGAATTTGGAAGAAAAGATACATGCAGTGATGAATTAAAATTGTATTTAATAGTGAAACACTCATCACAAAGTACATGTATGTATTGGCTTATCTGAGTGCATGTGTATTTAGTAACCTAAACATACCAGGTAATGATACTATATGAATCTGTTTCACCTACATCTAGTTTCATCTTTGTTTTACTGAGCAAAGACCTGATGAAACATGCATATAGTGCAGATGTACTGATCCAAAAGATTCCCAATGAGGAACACATCCAAATTGGATGAATTTAAAAAAGCAATACATTCGAAGTGAATGAACAAAAGAATCCCATCATGGATCACCTTCCAAAGTGAAGTGAAAAGAATCCCAATGTGGATCATCATGAAAAGGATCAAAGTAAAAGAATCCCAATGAGGATTAGTGAAAATGAGTTCTCATAACTTAAGTAACCTAGTAAGGAAAGTTGTGAAAAAGTTCTACCATGAATTGTATAAGGATGGTTGATCATTCCATGCTTGTGTGTGTGAGATACACATTGAATAATTAAATTAACCAAAAACATGATAAAAATCATTTGCATCAAAATATCTACCTAGTATGAGTTTAAGAGGACAAACATACCTTCAATCATAAAGTTCATAAACATGTCCATTCTATCATAAAGGATGCACATGTGTAATGTAAGATTGATATGATCCCAACAAAAGATATACTTCTCTTTATCATTAACAATCATAATAAAATTCAAAAATTTTTAAATCTTTAAAGTTTCTGTCCAAATGTGGATATAAACTTTAGGGGGAGTAATTTAAAAGTTTTGAGTAAGACTATACTTTTGTTTAAATAGCTTAAACTACTTTCTGAAAAATTCAAAACACAACAAAAAGAAAACATAGGTGTTGTTGCAAAAGTTATACCATAGTATCTCAGCATATGCAGATTTTTGGAATCATGAAAAGTCCAAGATTAGTCAAAAATAGGAAACTAGTATCACTTATGACATGCAAGTCAATCCAAGCAAGAATTGACAACCTCAACAGTCAATAACTTCATGAGAGAAATCAATCAAGGACATCTCTTCATAACATGAAAAACCAATTCATAAACATTAACTTATGATTAAGTTCAAAGTTAATGCAGGTAAGGGCATTGGTTAATGCGGGTGAAGGTAACCCATACATATAACCAATGCGGGTAGCTCTTTATTTCCAAGTGAAACTAATGCGGAAAAAAAGTGTGCTTGACCGCATTAGTGTGTCACAAGTATACACAAAATTTTTAAGTGTTAAAACCTATGCGGATCAAAAATGTTCTACCGCATTAGTCAATGCGAATAAAATGTTTTTCAAGTGTTCAACCGCATTTGTCAATGCGGATAACAATTTAGGTATCCAACCGCATTTGTCAATACGGATAAAATTTACACTTCCGCATTCATTTTACTCATCCACATTTGTGGATATGTATTCAATTTTCATGTATTTTCAAATAGAAATAAAGTGTAATCTCTCTTCTGTCAATGCGGATAACAGTAAAGGTGGATAAATGTTGATGAACTTTGTTCTTCCGCATTTGCCACAGTGCACAAATGTGGATTGAAGAAAACAGAAGTAATGAAACTTCAACATTTGATACAGTGCACAAATACTGATGAACTTTGTTCTTCCGCATTTTCCACAGTGCACAAATGCGAATGGAAGAAAACAGTAGCAAAAACTTCCGCATTTGCTACAGTGTGTAAATGCGGATGCCTAAAACCACAAGTTAAACACTTCCACAATTTCAACAGTAAACAAATACGGATAGTCAAAGTTCATTAAATTTTCACTTCCGCATTTACAACAGTACACAAATGCAGATGAACCAAAGACTTAAAATTTAACTTCCGCATTTGCTACAGTGACTTAAAAATTGTGACCGCATTTGTTCTGAAACTTGTAAAATTTTGTAAGAGTCATTATTTGACTATTTAAAGGAATTTCAAAGGGTCATTTAATACTTTTCAAATTTGAGAGACTAAATAGTAAGACGAGCGCAAATACACTGTACACCCTCTTTGATCATCTTCATCATAAACAACCAAAGATTTCTGTGTGATTCTACTCAACCTGTTCTTGTAATCGATTCTAAAACTTTAGTAGTATCGAAAGAAAAGTGAAATATCCAAAAATTTCATCATGACCTAACTTTCGGACTGTCGAACCTAAATCAAACAAAGAACTAAATGATAATGAAGAACACCAAAATCTAATTTATTCAAAGATATGATATACATTTTCGACATCAATGAACATACAAACTAATAGGAATTTTACCCATCATTAAAACCTTCATAGTTATATTCATCATAAGAACAGAGTCTAATGAAAAATGAAAATGTATAACAAATCAATGAAGTAACATCTAATAAATGGTTTATTTAAACTTGAAAAATAGAGAAAATGAGATTGTTCTACAACAAATTCACCATTTGATGTGACAATAATGAAACAGTGACATCAAACGTTCATCTTTGACCA
>BJCM01091339.1:0-11043 GCA_018326385.1 Flaveria bidentis | reverse complement strand
CATCTCTGTAAGGTCACCAACTTACATGAGTTGGTGAAAAGGTCCATGCTTTTGGTAACTGTACATTGAGGTCTTGAGTCTATAACTTTCTACTTTATGTACTTTATCCCTTTTGTAATAGATAAGGATGTGAACTATGGCATGTCATAGTCACTAGTCAAAAGGCAATCTGCCTTTTAACTCTAGAATTGATTTTGTTTGTGTGTAGTCAATTGTATCCAGCTGGCTTTCAAAGTATAGCCGGTTATAGGATGTAGTATAAGTATCTCATGTTCTTGTATCTTTCTAATATGCTTTGTAACACTTGTAATAGAACATAGAGAAAGCAATATACTACATTCTTGAAAACCATACATTTGTGTTCTTTTGTTCTATCTCTTATATTACTTGTGTTCTTAGTGTCTCATTTGTGGTTAATCCAGTTTATTGTTTGATTAAGTTTAGTTAATCTCCTCTTTGTGGTGTTGTATTGTAAGTGACCCCCTTCACCGGTCCTGCAAAGGTTATAGTTATACTCGTAAATCTTCGGCGTGGGAGACTCATACAAGCGTGTCCATGCATATTTAAACTTTTGCCGATCATCTTTCATAAAACTTGTTTTACAATGTTTTGCGATATTTTCATCAATATGCCACTTGCATAAATGCTTCGAAGCATTCAGAAATACTTTAACACATGCGTAAATTAAAGCTAGATCCTTGTCTGTTATTATGACCCGCGGCTCCATACACCTGTTTAACGTATCTTTTAATCTATTAAGCACCCACTCAAATTTATCTTCCTGTTATTTACTAATAAACGCATGAGCAACACAAAATGTCTTGTGTGTCGAGGTCACACCAACAATCTGAACAAACGAAAGTTTGTACATGTTTGTTTTATATGTCGTGTCTATCATCAGCATGTGCAGAAATGTACGCCAAGTGTCGTATGATTTTGGATGACAAAAATATATCTTCTACAGTATTTGTATTAGGATCTTTATGGGTGTAAGAAACGTACCTTTTAGAAGATAAAAGGTTTTCTAAAACTTGCATTGGTGTTTCGCCGACTTTCTTTTCACTTCTTATCTTATATTGAGTGTTGTATACGTCTCTGGTTATGGATGCGTTCTTTGGATTTTGCTTTTTAAAGCTGATAAGATGCTAAGAGGTTCCATGTTCTGATCAGTAAGTTGTTCCACCAAATTGTATTCGTTTTGTGAAAACCTTCTTACAAATGGGTGCCCCTCCATATGTTGAGCGGGATCATGGTTATGTTCGTTACTTCTCACCATTAATTTCCACGAACGACGTTTGTTGTCGTATATCCCTACTAATTAAAAAAGACATCCGATTTTTTTGCTACCAGATCGTCTAACTGTTGCTTTACTTTTGTGTTCACCACCACGATCACAGATAAGCCACACCTTTACGACCTGATCTTCTTTTTTCTTTGATCTTCGTGTAATATTAACGTAACCATTATCACGTCCCCTATTAACAGTCCAACAGACTAGCTCATCGAGTGATAAAAATTCTTGAGATGTTTCAAACGATACTTTCGTGTTCTGATTTTTATCACTCGAGAGATAGTTTATATTACTTTGTTGTGGATCATAACTTGATTCTTGGCAAAACTCAAACTCATCATCGAGAACATAAGATTGGTTTAAATTTGGCAATCGTTTTTCATAAGCAGATTGAACGTATTAATCATCTTGATTACTATCTGTCACGTACGAAACGCTTGAATATTCACCAAACAAATAGTTACCATCCCAAAACGACATAACGAATGAATAAAAAACAGTGATATTTTGCGAGAAAACTTTCGTTTGTGAATTTAGAAAGATATCAAATGTGTTCTTATATAATAGAAAACGAATCTTGTGTCATTTTGAATTTAATTGTACCTATACATGGCGTATGGGTTAGTTGACACCTATACGATGTGTATGGACCCATACGCCACGTATAGGAGGTTCAACTATTTCTTCAAAACGAATCTTAGGTAATTTCAAGTTCAAATGTGCTATACGTTCGTGGCAAACCTGTACGTGGCGTATTGCACTATACGACAAATATGATTTTTTAAAGAAAATAGGGTTTTGTGGTTCAACTATTTCTTCAAAATAATTTTTCTCTTAAACTATAACTCTTATTTCTTTTATATACATACTTACATACACATAAATATCTTGATTACTTAATAATCATTTCAACTAACTCAGGTTCCACGATACTAGTCGGTTATGAAAAAACTCTTGAAAATTATTTAAGTTTACCCTAACCAACTAGCATCGATGGAACCTGAGTTACTTGAAACGATTTTTAAGTATCCAATTCAAATATATGTATATATCTATGTAAATACTTAATAAAATAAGACTCAAATGTTTAACGAGTAATTATGTGACAAAAGAAAATGTTGAACCACATAACGCTAATTTCCTCCAATAAGATTAAACGTTATAATTACTATCAATTACTGAAAGTATCAAACATTTCCTTCAAAACAAACGAATAAATTTAGAATACGAGTGCATTCGTTTGATATCCGGTGTGTTTATATATTAATGAAAAGAATCTTAAGTCGCGTCAAAATAATTTGAAATCAAGACTATACGCCTCATATAGAGCCATACGCCAGGTATAGGCTTTCAGACGACAAAAATGGCGAAGTAAAATCAGTCATTCAGCGGGTCTATACGCCGCGTATGGCCCCATACGCTGCATATAGGCATGGGTCGTATGGGTGTGGGGTGTAGGTCCACCGACACCTATACGACGCGTATGGGTCCATACGTGTCGTATAGGTGTCGGTGGAGCTACACCCCACACCCATACGACCCACACCTATACGCAGCGTATGGGACCATACGCGGTGTATAGACCCGCTGAATGACTTATTTGACTTCGCCAGTTTTATCGTCTGGAAAGCCTATACGCGGTGTATGGCTCTATACGAGGCGTATAGCCTCCACGACAACATCTGATGTGACATGGAATGTTTGGCATTTATGGGGGGAACTATACGCCGCGTATGGACCCATATGCACCATATAGGTGGGTGTCGATTTATAATTTGGGGTGTCCCTATATTAGGACCCTTTGAAAAAGGAAGAACGTTTTTGATCCCTTAAGTTTAATTGAAAAGTCAAAAGAAGATTTGAGAAAAGTCAAAGGAAAGGAAAGGTGCACGTAAACCACTAAACAAAATAGAGAAAACGAAAACAAAGTTTTTATCAGTGGGATTTATTAGTCAAATTTAAGTCAAGGAGATCAAATAAATTGTGAATATTGTTTTGTTCAAGAAAGTGAAAGGATTTAAAAGAAAAATATCATCGAAGGAGATTGGAAAAACAAGTATCATGCGTGGATTACAATACAAAATTCGAAGAATTCAACTCCAAGTTAAGGAGAAATTTGGAAAATCAAGTTTTAGAAGAAAACCGAAGTCAAGATGACAGAAGAATCAACGGGTTCAAACAAAAAGGCAATGGTAATACATAAAGATGTGAGTTCATTCTCTTAATTCCAATGCCCCGTTTTGAAATCGACAAACTACACTATATGATCAATACGCATGAAACCATACTCAAGGCAAATGGATTATGGGAAATGATAGAACCTAGTGATAATACGCAACTCGATGAAAAGAAGAATGTGACGACAATTGTATATTTATTTCAAGCATTACTTGAAGATATGACGTTACAAGTGGTGAATTATGAAAGTGCAAAAGAAACTTAGGATGCACTTAAGACAAGACATATGGGTGTAGATCGAGTACAAAAAAGCACGCCTTGAAACACTCAAAACTAACATTGAGTTACTGAGAATGAAAGAAGAAGACACTATCGATTCATTCATCTCAAAGCTTAATAATACTAGAGCAAGTGGTCTAGGATCAACGTTTGATCAGCCAACTTTAGTACGAAAACTTCTAAGCTTTGTACCTAAAAGGTTTTTCGAAATCGTAGCAACTATTGAGCAGTTCGTTGATTTAGATTCAACAACTCTAGATGAAATAATTGAAAGACTAAAAGCATATGAAGAAAGAACCAATTTATTGAATCAAGGTCAAGTGGACAATCAAGAAAAACTTTTTTTCACCCGTCAAGAAAACAAATCAAGTCGTGGAAGGGGTAGTTTTTATCCATCACGTGGTCGAGGCCGTGGTAGATTTAAATAAGAAGAAAGAGGAGAAACTATGTCATATGAAAACCCTAAAGAAAATGAGGATAACTATGAAGGAAGGAAAATATATCCTAGAAACCAAAAGAAATCCACATTTGACAAAAGCAAGATAAGATGTTATAATTGCAGTGATCAAGGACACTATGCATCCAAATGTCCTAAGTCAAAACGTAAAGAAGAAGAATCACATCTCATAATAGAAGATGAAGATTTAATTCTCTTAGTAACACAAGTTAAAGAAGATTATACTCAAAAGGAATGTGAAGACAAAGGAAAGCTTGTTCGTGTTAAAGATAAAGCTCAAAATATCAAAGATGAAGACAATTATGAAGATGTTAAAGCATGAAAACGTTGAAGATATGGAATAAGAAATTAGGGGGAATGTTGAAAGTATAATTACTTAATCCATAAATACATAGAAGTGTCGTTTATATAACTAGTATAAAGTTAACTTAGAGTCTAGTATGTAAAGTGTGTGTATGTATAAGGGTATAGTATGTCAAGAAGTAAACTTGATAACTATCACATAGGGTATATATAGATGTCAAGAGTCTTTAACCTTTGTATCATAAAACATTCATAATCACATACATCGTTTTTTCATATTCTCTCAAGTTTCATACACATTTATATTCATATTAAATCATCAAGAGCCTAACGATCTTAAAGGGCCAACACATATCAGGGTTTAATTAACTAGCCTCATCAGTTGGGTTTAAGTTCTCAACCACTTGATCAATGTCTTCAAAGTTAAGTGCACTTGTGAGTTTCTAAGTTCATTCTTATGTTCTTCAGAATCTAGTAACAACTTGTTACTGCTAGACCACCAATTTGAGTTCTCATAAAAAATTACATTCTTTGAAATATGAATTTTTCCCGTATTTGGATCACAATATCTCCAACCTTTTCTTTCCGTATCATACCCCACAAACACACATCATACAACCCTTTATCTATCTTATGTCGTAAATGATGAGGTATATATACATAGCAAATGCACCCAAAACACAAAAATAACTCATGGATGGTTTGGTTGTACTAACCTCACGAGTGGTGAACCATACTCCATGGTTAGTGACGGTAATATGTTGATTACATATGCTGCAGTATTCATCGCCTCTGCCCAGAAACAACCGAGCATGTTCTTGTTGTGCAACATACTTCTTGAAACATCTCCTAGATGCCGATTCTTACGCTCTGCAATCCCGTTCTGCTAAGGTGTATTAGGACAAGAAATTTTTTTTCTTATTCTCTTTTGCTTTAGATACTCACTGAAGTCGGCAGCTAGGTACTCGCCTCCATTATCTAATCGAAGACACTTTATATTTCTTTGAGTCATCCTCTCTAAATCAACTTCAAACTCCTTAAACTTTAAAATACCTCAGACTTCTCTTTCATGAAATAGACCCAAGTATATCAGGAGTAATCATCAGTAAATGTCACCATATATTGTAAGCCTTTGATTGAGGGTTGCTTCACAGGACCAAGCACATCTGAGTGCACAAGTTCAAGAGTTTTCTATGTGCGATACCCTGACTTCTCGTAAGGTTGTTGTGTTGCTTTTCCATACTGGCATCCACAACACACTATTTTTTTATCAGCTCGCACCTTAGGCAGCCTACTCACAAGACTTCGGTCTATCATAAGACCCAATTTATGGTAACTCATGTGGCCTAGCCTTTGATGCCACAAGTCAGTTGTATGGTTTCTTCTCGCTTTTTTACATATGTTGATTCAGCTACCAACACATACACAGTTTCCTTCTTTATACCTTGCAGAACTGGTGTGGAAGTGGTCTTGAAATCTTTGTAAATCTTCACATCTTGTGGACCGAACACCACATAATGATTATCTTCTATGATCTGGGAACTGAAAAATTAAGTTCTTCTTCATTTCAAGAACATGATACACATCCTTAAGGTTTAGATCGGATCTTTTCTTATCTGATGGAAATTTCACGTCCCCAATGTGAGCAATTTGATGTCTAGAATTGTCAGCAATGACAACAACCTTGCTACCATCATACTTGATAACATTGTGTAGCAGACTCTTGTCACCTATCATGTGATTTGAGCATCCTAAATCTACGATCTAGTTATCTAAGGTATTTGACTGGTGTCCTGTGGTTGCAGCGAGGGTTGTAACTTCATTGGTTTGAGCCACAAATCCTTCTGCATCCCATCCTTCTTCAACTTCAACATTAGCAGTGTTTCCTTTTTTTGGTTACGACCGACAATCCATTGCCATGTGCCCCCTCCTACCACATACATAACACTTATATGGGAATCTTTTACCACCAAATAACTTCTTCAACCCAGGTATGATGATGTGTTTCATCCTTGCCTCTCCTATAACCGCTTATTAATCCAAATCGCCAATTTCTCTACACAACTTCTTAACCTTGTGGAAGTATTGAGCAATCATTAGGTCTTTTTGGGTTATAGCTAGCAACTCGTTCTCTAGGAACTGCAAGCAAGCATCGTTCTTCAACAAAACTTCAGCCAGAGCGTCTCAAGCCGCCTTAGGACTTGTAGAGTCTTTTATGTGTTCAAGTAATTCTTCTTCCACTGTTATCTTCAAAATAAATAGAGGTTTTCCAGCCTTGACCTTCCATTTCCTCAACACACCTTCTTGGAATCTCTTGCGGGTTGTATAGTATCATTCCCTTGGACCACTTCCTACAGGTCCTGCCCCTACAAATACGAAGACAAACATGTAACCCATACCTTATAGTTTTGGGCATTAAGTTTCTTCACACCACCAATTAGGTATAGGTTAGTCATCTTTTGAAGGGCTCTCATACCACTTGCTAAAAAAAGACGAGTATCAAGATCAAGAACTGTAAGGCCTCATTCCCGAGACGATTACAGCTGGTAAATCATTGCATATAAAACCTACATTTTCATTTCTCTCACATTAATATTGCAGCAGAAGCATTCAAAAATGACATCTCATTTCATTATAAAAACTTTTGCAAAATAATACATCGTTAAGCAGTTACAAAATATATTGTTGCATTACATCACAAAAACATTAAATAAATGGATGTCATCCCAAAAGAGCTGAGTAGCCACCTCGTGTCATTCTCAGCAATCATTACCTGCCAACTGGAAACACATAAAAATCAGCGTTGTTGAGTGAGTTCTTTTTTATAATAAAACATACTTTTCTTTCGTTAAAACCATTCTATACTTTCATGTGATCACGCATCATACATACACATAGATAATATCATCATTATCTTCATGATTCATTAACTTCTGTTCATTTATTATTACATCTTTTCTTTCCTTCCACCATAAACTTTACCCTGTTATACCTAGTACTGGACCTAGGTCTATCATAGACCAGCTATAACGTTGCACAGCACCTCTGGCCATAGTACCTAAGGTAAAGTTTAAGATCATTACATTTGTTATTTCATCACGTTCTGGATCAGCATCAACGGCTATGCCCCAAACTATACGGCTACTGGTCCGAAGTTTATAAACGACTTCCACATGACACATAGCCTAGCACCAGCACTGGGGTAAGCGACAAAGATTCCAACTGTACTCTTCACCCCCAATATTATGGGTAACACGGGTAACCCCTATAAACCATTGCATACTACACCCCCGACGTTATGCGTAACTCGGGTAACCATCATATACTACACCCCCAACGTTATGAGTAACTATGAGATACTACACCCCCAACGATATGCATAACTCGGGTAAACGATACATACTACACCCCCATCATTATGCATAGTGCGGGTAACAACTATACACCATGTACCATACCGACGGTCAGTCACAAAGACTGGAACCCTGCATGCACCCTTAAGGGCTAGCTGAACCATACGCGGTTGAGCTTACGACATTTTAGATTCGTGCACTTCTGTACATTTCGCTCGCAAGCCTTTCACATTTTCATTCTTTCATTAATGCATGCATTCATTTGTTCATGTTCCTCTTTTCATTATCTTCCACTTTACGTTACATAATACTTTCATTACATTCATAAACGTTCAACGCAAAGCAACAGAAAGATACGCATACGTAACAAGAATATAAATATAAACATACACACATCACCGCACAGGTCATCATCAAGCATACATACCATAATACACACACATCAATCATACATCACACACGTGCCCAACATAACGTCTATGACCTCGAAAGTCAACTTACACAAGCCTCCGAGAACCTTCCGAGTCAAAACCCACAACTGCACTTTCCCTCGAAAGTCATAAAATAAACCGTTGTTCTTTCGGGCGTATGAGCCCTACTTGGGCGTATGGACACCCTCCAGTCGCATGGCCTTCCAGGCGACTGAGCACTTAGGTGAATGGACATCAGGCGAATGGAACCTATGCGAATGGACGCTAAGTCACAGGATCTTCATGCGTATGGCCTTCAGTCGCATGACTTCAGGCGCATGGGCTTCAGTTGCATACCCTTCGTACGAATGGACCCCAGTCGCATGGCCTCCAAGCGCATGCACCTCAGTCGCATAACCTTCAATCGGATGCCTTATAGGCACATGAACTTCAGTCGCATGACTATCATGCGTATATGGACCTCAGTCGCATGGCAATCGTGCGCATGGACTTAAATCGCAAGCCAATAGGCCGTATGGCCTCCAATCGCACTCCAGTCAGTCGCCTAACCCTAGCTGATGCAGAATGCAGTTCCAACCGAACACAAACTGCCCCTTTCGGCCTCCAAACCCTTCCAAACTTGATTTTAGCCCAAATCAACCATCCTAAACCTTAGAAACACCTACCACAACATCAATCAAGCATACACAAGCCCGAACTCCAACCCCACACGCATCAAACACATACACATACGCATAAAAACGGGTTAACTCCCAACTTTTCCAAAAACGGGTTTTAGATGTGTTCCAGCCCCCAAAACCAGTTGAAAACATGTAAAAGAGGGGTCCTAGAATTCACACAAACGATCCCGTCAAGTAGAGCTTCGATTTGACCCGCTACTCTTCGATTTCCACGCTCGAATCCACCCGAACCAAGCTTTTCTCCTCTTTTCTCCTTCTCTTCTCTTCTTTGGCTGAGTTTGCAAGAATGGGGAGGGTGTGGGCTGCCCTCCCCCTTTTATACTCCCACTCATTGAAGTTTCTTTCCGTTTTGGCAAGTTTGGTCCCTCGACTTGGACTTTATTTATTTTCTTCTTTCGTCGACTTCAAAGAAAATTTCCGGATGTTACAAGAACATTATATTTTTGGATGAAAAACAAATAAACTATATTGCAGTGAAGAGTTTTTTCTTTGTTGTTCTCTCACCCTTGGTTCAGAGAATACACAGAAAAACAAAACACAAGGAGAAAGAAACTAACCTACTACATCATTCTATCACACCCGATTATTCTATTACATTAAATTAAAAATACATTCTACTTAATGGGTAGACCAAATGCACAAAAAGATAGAAGCAAAAGGTAACAGTATACCAGACTATACACTCGTACAATGATTGTTAAAAATGGGTGTTAGACCATCTTTAACAATTATGGTGATTTTTTTAAAATATTAGAAGTTACTTGATGCTAATAGATTCATATTTCTATTAAAAAGCACTACAGTAGCCAATGATGTTGATTTCATTATTTTAAATTCCCATTTCATTCAGGACTTGCACCATACTCCAAGTTTAAGGTTGTGAAGCACAAACAATTTCATAGATTTATCACTTGAAATTAAAAGGGAGATCACTTCGATAATGATCTTTTTACATTTGATTTTTCTACTTCATTAAATTGTAAATTTATAGTTCGCCAATAGAAACCCTTTGTTGTTCATACGTTCATAATCAATCTTGGGGGTTTTATTGTGTTTAAATATTTTCTTGGATTTCCATTGATGCAATCGTTTATTTCAATCTATTACCAGATTATAAAGCTTTCCAAAGACGTAATCATTAACAACTTTGCATGTATTACCATAATATGACATGATGATGATTAAATGTTTCATCACCTATGAAACAAACTTGAAACTAAACCTTTGGGCTCCAATTATTAATTAAGATATAATTTGGAAAAGATTTCATCTTTATGCTTCATGACCTCATATTTGATCAAAACAATTAAATTTTTTTTTGTGATCAAAACACACTTTAAACGATTTAAAACAACCCAAATATACTTGAAATGATCAAAACACATTTAAATGGGTCAAAACAACCCAACACATTTTAAAATATCTAAATAACATAACACACTTTAAATGGATCTAAACAGCCCAAACACACTTTATACGATCAAAATGATCAAAGCAAATTTTAAACATGTCAAAACAACCCAAACACATTTTAGATGATCAAAATGATCAAAGCACACATTAAAAATGTCGAAACAACCCAAAAACATTTTTAATGTCCTATGCGATCAAAACACACTTCAAACGGAGCAAAAAAACCAAAACACACTTTAAACGGAGCAAAAAAACCAAAACACACTTTAAAAAAATAAATAAGGATATAATGCTTGGTCTCTCGGCTTTTGAGACCTAAGCGCTTCGGAACGCCAAATGCTCATTACAATCAAGGTTGGAGCCATGATCAGCTGTCCATTAATAATCATGATGTTGATGTATATATCATTTTAATTGGTCCAACAAAATTTAATTTAGTAAGATGACTAAAGCATGATTCAATAACGACGTATGCTGGAAGCTAGTGGGCCAAAAACAATCTCATTACTAATTATATAAAGATAATGCTAAAAAGGATAATTAACCTTAAAATTTGTTAATACAGAAAACGTCATATATATATATATATATATGTATATATATATATATATGTATATATGTATATATATGTATATATATATATATATACATATATATA
>BJCM01091332.1:0-21904 GCA_018326385.1 Flaveria bidentis | reverse complement strand
CCAACTTTCTTATTCACTATGAGTTGTAAAATATATTTTAAGGGTTGTACTCACCTTTTGTCTTATTTTTTTTTAATTTTTTTAGTTTAACCCAATATTTTAAATCTTTTGCAATATAGCCCAAAAATTTTATATTTCTAACTTTGGTCCCTATACCTTTTATGTTTTAAAATTTTTCGTTTTATGTTTTGGTCTACAATTTGCAAGGTAACACGCTGCAGGGTGCGTGTTTGGTTTAACGTTTTTACGCTTTTTTCCCCCTTTTAGTGGAGTTGTCGCAACGCGCAGATCCAAGATCGACTTACTTATTGTTTTATATGTTTTACATGTTGTCTAACGGTGGTATGTCCTTAGTGCTATGTTTCGGTCCAAGATCGGTTATATTTTTTCTTTTTCTATACAAGTTTTTCGGTGTTTTTGGTCGCTAATGGTGGTATGTCATTGATACTATTTGATATGGTCTACGCCCCACAACAACGCTGGAGAGTTAATGCTAGTTTCTATATTAAAAACTAAAAACACGAAAAGTACTATGAAATATTGAATGTCAAAAAGAAATTGTTTTAAAATGATGTATAGTTGTTATAAGGAAAAAAGTAAAAAAAATGTGGTTAATGGCAAAATGGTAATTCCTCCGTAAACTGACCACATAAAGGAGAGAGAAGCACAGAACTTAAAACATGGCCATGAAAAATTTGTAGCTCATATTATTACACACGAGAGAAAAAGCGAAAAAAGATTTATCATCATCATCATCAACATCAATTCATCATCAACAACATCAATTCATCATTAACAACATCAATTCATCATCATCGTCTCATCACATCGATGAGATGATCGATAGATCGATCGGAATGGCCTGTAAATGCAGCGTCGAACGGAGTTTCGTCTCCAATAATCCAAAAGAATTTTGTTTCAACAACGAGAAGAAGAGATTCAATCGCAAGAACCTGCGAAACGCCCTTATTTTCAAGCGGATTTTCTCCCTGTGGCGATCTGATGCCGGAAAAAGTCGCATTGTGAGGTCAGTTTGTTAGTTTATTAATGTGTGTGGATAACATTGAGGTTTTCGTTTTGAGATTTTGAATGAGGCGTAATTTGGGAGTTGTGTGTTTGGATTGTGTTTGGTGGATCTAGTTATTTGTTGTTTGTGGCGTACGACTTGTGAGAGTGGAGTTAAGTGTGTGCAACTTGTTTCTGCGGGTTGAATTTCTTATTCGTGTTTTCTTATTCGTGTTCATACATGATTTGATGCAAATTGACATTAGAACCAACTAGAGTTCTATCTTGGTGTGTTTAGTGGATCTACTCATCTGTTCTGTGTGGTATACGACTGGTGAATTGTTTTGGGGTGAAATTAAGTGTGTGAAACTTAATTCTGCCGGTTAGATTTATTATTCTTGTTTTCTTTTAGGGTTTTTGAAAATTAAGGGCTCAATTCGATGCAGAAACAGGTAACTGAAGAGATTTAGAAGGATTTATAGATAACGTCATAAGCATACATGATTTGATGCAAATTGACATTCATGTGTTGTTTGGGAAAATGATCACTAACGATGTATGCTCGTATGGAAATAAGATTTTCAGGCCAATTTTGTCCTAAATTTTGCTTTAGTTGGCAATGTTGGGTTGAAATTAAGTGTGAAAAAATTTGTTTCTGCAGGTTAAATTTCTTATTCTTGTTTTCTTTTAGGGTTTTTGAATATTGAGTGCTCAATCTGTTGCAAAAATAGTTCACTGAAGAAATTTAGAAATATTTTAAAGATAACTTGTGGTCATAATCATCCATCATTTTATGCAAATTTACTGTGTGCAGTTTGGGAAGATAAACATCTCAAAATCAATCAATGCTGTGTACGGAAATAAGATTTCAGGTCAATGTTGTCCTAAATTTGGCTTTAGTTGACGATTTGGCCAACTAGAGCTCTATCTTGGCGTGTATTGTGTAAAGCGTTAAGATCTGGTTTATCCCTGTATGAATTTCTGTGAAAAAAACTATTGCAAAACGTATACACATCTTAGGTCTTGTTCTAAACTTTATTGTTAACACCAAGCAGATGTAAAAATATTATCCTGTTAAAGAATGTTCATATATTGACTTTTTGCATGATGAATTTAAATACTTTGATACGAACCCAAACAGTGGGTTCGACCCATTTACTGCTGGATAACACGAAACGGAGCGGAGGGAAATTAGGAGGAGGGAAACATTCAAAGGTTCAGCAATTTAGGGGAGTGGGTTAACCGTTCCCGCCAATGTTTAGTTTAAATAGTATTGTTATGTGTTATTTATCTTTTGTCTTTGTTTATGTTCATCAAAAGTAAGGTTTATATACTTTTTATCGGAGATCAACCCATCTCGAACCGGGTCTATTTGTATTTCTTTCTAGTTTGATTCAAGCTTACTGTTTCGGGTTCTAACATACTTACAGTAGTTTATCCAACTTGTATGCTTTTTGTTGTTGCCACTAAAGATATCCCATATCTTGATATCTGATAACTCATATTGCAGCATGGATGTTCGAGAGAAATCAAGATCCACATTATTCGAGTCATCAAGACATAAAAGGGTTCCAGTCTATGTTATGATGCCAATAGATTCTTTTGGGATTGATACATCTGGCACTCCAAGAATCAGAAAGTAATTACCATTTCTAGTAATGCCAATCAAATTGGAAAAAAAATGAAGATGCTAGTTCAGATCTAATTATTTTTTATCTTTCTACATAATGTATCCAATTCTGGTGGTGACATGTATTCATGTATGCAACCCTTGTGTTCTTTTCAGAATCAAGGCCATAACTGTATCTCTAAGAGCACTCAAGTTGGCAGGTGTCCATGGAATTGCTGTTGAGGTTTGGTGGGGGGTTGTAGAACGTTTTTTTCCTCATGCATATAATTGGTCTGTATATGAACAACTTTTCAAATTGGTGTCTGAAACGGGATTAAAGTTACAAGTTGCGTTGTCCTTTCACTCAAATGTTCAATTATCTTCACGAGTAGAAGGTGTTAGCCTTCCACAGTGGATCACAGAGGTATGCTTTTTTACTTTGAATGTTCTAGCACCTTGAGTTACATTTGAAAAACTGAATGTATAGGCCACCTAAGCATTCAACTTTTTTCACAAACGTCATCCATATATTGAAACTAATTTATTGGCCACCCAATTATGTTCCACGTTTCAATTGTCAAATCTAGCCGGCATATGATGAAAATGCTCTTGAAAGTCTGTAAAGACAAAAAATACCATTGATGAGGTGTCACCATGTTTTTGGTTGGGTTTTCTTTTCTTTTCAAAATTTGAAGAGTACTTTTGCCATCTGATGTGTTCTTTCTACTCAAGAACATGCCTAGATGGTGAAATGTCAATGATATATGTTAGCTTTGTTTCCTTTTCAAGAAATTGGAGGGTATTTCCATCATCTAGCATATTTTTGGCCAAAATTGGTATAATATGAAACGATATACCTACATACATTATATGTGTTGGCTCCATCATATAAATAGTAGCCTCCATCATCTAGCTTCATTATATGTGTTGGCTTCATGGAAAATTTGAATATTATAGTGGCCTACACTTACATAATCCTAAACTATATAAGAGGAATTTTCTTAAATGTTGATTGTTTTTTCTCTCTTTTTTCTTAGATTGGTCAGCATAATAAGGACATTTACTATCGTGACCAGAACGGTTTTCCTAATGTTGATTATCTTACCTTAGGGGTAGACAACATTCCTTTGTTTTCTGGGCGTACTGCTCTACAGTGTTATGAAGACTTTATCCGTAGTTTTGCAAACAAATTTGAGTCCTTGATGGGAACTGTAATTGAAGAAGTATGTGTTGGTCTTGGACCTTCGGGAGAACTTAGGTACTGGTGGATTTATGAATTAGTCAATTCAGGTTATGTTCATTTTCCATCTCTATTGGGTCAAACTTGGTAAAACTGAATTTAGCCTAAAGTATATTTCTATTTCATAGAACCTTATAAGATAATGTATGTCACCTAGTAGTGGACCTCTATTGTTAAGGCCACCCATACATTAAAACTACTTTATAGACCTCCCAAGGAAATTTATTTTGATCCTAGCCAAAAAACATGCCGGGATGATGAAAATTATGTTTTAAGTATTTTTTGAACAAAGTATATACAACTATTTTAACCTAGAACAGGTTGATGTCTTGTTGAAGGTATGTTTTTCTTTCAAAAATTTAAGGGCATTTTCATCTCCATGACATTTCGTTTACTGGAATCAGTACAGGTGAAAGTGTGAAACAAGATTCCTTCTAGGGTAGACTTTGAAGTAGTTTCAATGTATGTGTGGCCTTAAGGAAAAGGTTGAGTGCTTTTGTAATCATATAAAATATATATTTATTTGGGAGAAAAAATAAATAAAGTCTTGTCAACCAGATCCGACGTAGCCATATGAAATTTTCCCATTTTGACCCGCGACCAAATCTGGCCAAACGAGATGTGTATTTTCCACCTCTACTTACATCACGAATGTTGTTTATCCCCAAATGCAGATATCCTGCTCACCCCCTTCAAGATGGTAGATGGCAATTTCCTGGGATTGGTGCATTTCAATGTTATGATAAATACATGTAATGCAGCTTAAACTCTAATGAGTTAACTAATTTAACGTTTCCTTTTTACTCACATTTGATGCACATACATATATATATTATTACTCGCTCTTTAGGATGGAGGACTTACAGGCAGTTGCTTGGCAAGAAGGGAAGCCTGATTGGGCCAATAAGGGACCTCCAAATGCTGGGAACTATAATAGTTTTCCAGCTGAAGTTCCTTTTTTTAAAGGAGGAGAGGGAAGCTTTTTATCTGATTATGGCCATTTTTTTCTGGTAAGCCATTTATTAGCTTCACAGGTGTTCATAATGATGTTAGATACTAAAAAAGGTCATCTAATAACAATTTGGGTGATATTGATATATGTGTGTGGAGTTGTGACATCACAGTCTCGCAAGTCGTAAATACTAATGGTAACAGTAATATGTCAACAAATCTTGTGTTTTGACCAATTATAATTATCTGAACTCCACAAAGTAGTGAAAGAAAATTATCTTATATAGCGGTTATTACAAAGATCTGGTGAGGAATGGACCTGTTGGGGTAATCACTCCAATATGAGTAATTTGTTTGTATTGGGTCAATATGGGGTCAGATGACTACCCACAAATGGTCTTTTCGTTTCCACGACATTTACTAATTCCTACTTTGTTTACCTCATAGGAATGGTACAGTGATCGGTTGCTCCGTCATGCAGATGCAGTTCTTGAAATTGCAGCGAATCTGTTGAAAAAATATCAAGAAAAAGAGGAAACTTCTGTACGTATGGTGGCTAAAATTGGTTTATTATATTGGTGGTATCAGACCATTTCACATCCTGCTGAGCTTACTGCTGGCTACTACAACACTGCTTTTAGGGATGGCTATGATCCGTTGACTTCAATGCTGGCGCGACATGGAGCTGCTCTGCAGATTTCGTAACATTCTATGATTCTATCTTTAAATGTCATCATTCTGTTTACAAATTACGATGGAAAATATACATGTTATCTTTATTTTCTCTGCATTAAGATGAAGAAAGATTGTTGCTTGGTCTTGCTACCACACATGAATACCACCTTTACAAATATGGTTTGCTAAGGTGCAACTTTTTGTTTTGCTTATCCCCTCACACTATACATCAATTTTGGACCAAGTAATCGACTTATCATTTTATGAATATATCAATTTGGATTGTTTTATCTCAAACAGTTCAAATGAAACAATTAGTTAAAGGTGTTGAACTCACTTTGTGTTTGATTAATATGAAATAAGAGATATCATTAATAAGGGTTAAACTACGTTGATATGATATTATTCTGTTTTCTAGTTTAGTGTTATTTAGCTTTCTTTTTGTATTCTTCTATCCCTTATAAATGAACGTGTCACAGCATATTACCTCCTAATTGTTTTGTTCTAATATTTAGTTTATTAGTGTGACAATTCATTTTTAGAAATCATAATTAACCCATCAATTGTTTAATTTTTAAACAAGACGGAATGGACTAGAAAGTCTGTGTGTCTCATCCCAGCACGGCTTATTTGACTCGTTTACCAACTTACAATGTGTTTTACTTATAACTTGTAGCTGCTTTGAGATGTTGGACAATGAATCTCCCCAAACCTTTCTGTGCAGTCCAGAAGGTTTGCTTCGCCAGGTACTCTTCTTCCTTCAAAACTGTAAACAGTTTCCCTTTTATATTACATGAATAGTCCGTTCCCTTACTGATGATTTACTACCTACCAGATAAGGTCCGCATCAAAGAATAGTGTAGTAGAATTGACTGGAAGAAATACACATGAGCGGTTTGATGAGGTATGTGTTTTCCTTTCACATATGAACTTTCACTTCAAAGGCAAACTGCAATACAGAATACCGTTTATTTTCTACCATTATGCTTGCAATCTTTTCCATAATTTATGCAAAATGTTAGCAGTATATTGTAAAACGTGATGGGTATGTCGCATAAAATGGTTACCAATTTTATATTTTGGTAAGAAATGGCGAGTATATTGTGTTATTGGTTTAGGAAACATATGATTCTTATATTCTCTAAAAACTTAAAAGTGAATATCATATATATTTTTTCAAGTTACACAAAAATGCAAGATCTTTATGATCTCTTGGTTATAGGGACCCTGAAGGCATGTTACCACTTGTATGTGAATAAAGTTTTTTAAAACTGAAATAGATAACAAAACAGAACTGTACTTAATCAGGAGAAAAACATGAAAACAATGTTTTTTGGGATATGTAGACATGACCATGAGTGACCAAGTTCTTACCTCTATGGGTATGAAATATGCAAAATTATTTTGTGTATCTACTTTTTATTCATGTTTCGTCATAATATCTTGAAATGTACAAAACTGCCCAACTTTTTACTTTTTTGTCCATGTTTCATCATAGTCCATAGATGCTATAATTCACAACAAACTTTAACAACTTGCTAATTTAATCTGCTATCTTTCTGTGCACTTACCTGACAAAGTTTATGCATTCAACAATATTTTTGTTTGCAGGTTAGTCTAAAGCAGATACATTCAAATTGTTATGATTCAGACTCAGAAATTGTGAGATCATTTACATATTTTAGGATGAATGAAAACATTTTTAGGGGTGAAAACTGGAATAGATTTGTACCGTTCGTCCGCAGGATGAGCACTGATTTGTAAAGTTACATCTTTACCTTTGAACATACAATGTAATTGAGCTACTGTTCATAGTCCTCTTACCTTAGCAATTATATACCTGCAGAAGATATTGCATCTTCTTTCTACTGTGTAGCAGGAAACTGAGAAATTTAAGAGAATAATATTTTTGGGGTAAATACATGTTAATATCCATGTTACAAGTTTTTACAATCTATAACCATCACAAATGTCTTAGGATGTACATAATACGTGATATTATTGTTAAATATCTACCATCTTTTTTGTTTCCTGTACCGTGCATCAGAGGTGGGTTAAGTTTATATGTATATATTATGATGATACATAAACATTTTATGAATGACACGAGCATAAAATAAACGTACTTGAAATGCAGAAAAGCTCTTCTTTCATGGATGTTTTCATATTACTATAGTCTTTCTTGAAATAAGTAGTTTGGAATTTACAATAAGCAATAGCAAACGCCCTTAATTTATGTGTAAGTGAGTTGTCTTTGTCTTGATGTTGGTTTACATGTTCGTTTGGAGCAATCAGAATCAATAAGCCTACTAAAACGATCGGGCTGGTGATAGATTGAAATGGGTTGTAAAAAGGTATTGATTTTGGTTTTAATTAAAATCGACCCTGGTTGAAATGAGTTGTTTTAAAAAAAACAAAATTGTGTGTATCCACTATGCTTAATTTTATGGTCAATGATGATGGTCAATGAAGTCGGAGGTGATCCACTAGCCTTATTTTTATGATGGTCAGTGGTGACGGGCATTGAAGTCGGAGGTGATCCGCTAGGCTTAGTTTTATATGATGGTGCAAGTCGGAGGCGGCAACAAATTGTGATGGTGATGGAGGCAGTTGCAATGCTGGTGCCAACAACGATGGTGCCAAGTGGTGGTGGTGGAGAGGGATTGTGGCAATGGAGATGGTGGTTGTGGTGGTGGTGGCGACGACAATTGTAGTGTAGGTGGCTCATAAGCATTAGTGATAACAATGATATGATTAGAATATAAACTTATATAATTTTTTTTAAAATCATCAATAACAATAAAAAAAATCATCATGTTTTAAATCTGATCGATTGGTCCTAATAATCTAACAGGAATAATATCATTTGACTTCATGTCAAATTTTTTTTTGGAACAACAGCTTGAACACTTATCCAAAGTACTTATAATTCCACATCAAAACTAACTACACCAACCTATCATAAACAAACTTTAAACTCTAGGTGTCAAAAAAGTTTCATTACTCTTAACTCAAATTTTTTTTTACTATGAGACCACCGGTCCGCCACTACCCTCATGTCAAGTATTCAAGAAATAGATAATTATTTTTATTTTATGTTATTTTACTTTTTATAACATCAAATATATCATACTTTTATTTTATATTATATTAAAACATTTAAAGTGGATTTATTATTTTTATTCATATAATTACACTAAAAATCAGTATATTTTCTCTCTCATTCTCAATTAAATAATATTTGTTACACTTATTATTATATTCTTTTTCTCTTCCACTCTCAACCACTTTAAAAAATTAAAGTTTTTATAAGAATTGAACAGTAATTCTTTAAATATATCAATTCACAACAACATTTTCTTTTTCATTCACTCACAACCACTCAAAACTATTTTATATAATATATCAAACACACTCATATATTTTTAAAAATTCCAGTATGAATACTCTTATATTTATGTTTGAACCGAATACTTTTCTTCTAAAAAATAAAACCTCTAACAAATAAAGTAGCATGACATTAACATATTTGTAATTTTATAGTAGTTGATATTGATTCTTTACATCTTTTATTTGATCATCACCCAGCACAATAAATAGTTTTGAAATAGACAATTTAAACTTATTATTATTATCTTCTGATAAAATAAAACCTTTCAAAGCATATATGGTAGAGCAACAACCACCCCTCCATCTTCAACCTCACTACTACACTCTGATCTTAACATCCACTCAAATCTCTCTGTAAATCACCACCACCACCACCACCACCACCACCACCACCATGGTGACCATCCTATCACCACCACCACCATTCACCCTCTCACCATACCCCAAAACCCTACACCTTCATTCACCCCATTTCATCTCACTCACCTTCAAACCCCCATCTCCAATCTACCACCACCAACACCGTCGCCGGAGCACCCTCACCGTCGTCAAATCCTCCGAAAACGACACCGCCGACGCCCCCGACCGCCTCATCTCCGCCCTATGCTACTTCTACCCCTTCTTCGACGGCATCCAGTACGGCAAATACGTCATCACCCAATTCTCCTTCCTCCAAACCCTAATCCAACCCCTCGTTCCCGCAATTAGGGTTTTCAAATCATTCCCCTTCAACGGAATGTTGGTGTTTCTAACCCTTTACTTTGGGGTCGTCAGAAACCCTAATTTCACAAGGTACGTTCGATTCAACGCTATGCAGGCTGTTGTTCTTGATGTGCTGTTGATCTTCCCCGATCTGTTGGAACGAGGGTTTGATGTGAAAGAGGGTTTTGGGTTTGATCTGATGATGAGTTTGGATAGCACTGTGTTTTTGTTTATGTTGGTGTGTTTGATTTATGGGTCGTCTTCTTGCTGTTTGGGGCAGCTTCCTAGGTTACCCATTGTTGCAGAAGCTGCTGATAAACAGGTTATGTGAACAATAATTGTTGTTTTATTACTTTATAGGTTTATGAAATTGGATTCAAGATTGTTGGCTTTGGTTTCTCACTTTCTTGGGTTATGAACTTATGATGTTGTGTACTTGTGTACATGATGTGTTTGTTTTGGGTCTGTGTTTAGTGTTAGATTTGGACCATTTGGTTCGAATGACCTGAAACTTATGCTGTTGTAACGCGCGTTTAAACTGGTTTGGGATTTGAAACTGGTATGTGATCGGATTTGAAATCGATGGTAAATCTGGTTTGGGTAAAACTGGTCTCAATGTGATTTGATCTGCAAGTATGAAATTGGTTTGAGAATATATTTGTTGAAACAGGTTTGAAACTAAAATGAACTGGATTAAAATTGGTTTTAAACTGGATCTGTAAAGTGGTTTCGGAATTAAAGTTAATTTGGGACGTTTTGATTTTGATTTTTGACTTTGATTCGATCCAAATTGGTTATAAAACTGATTCTTTGGTCAAAATTTGGTTTTGTGCACCTCTAGCGCGCGCATGACTTGCTTTCATGTCAAAAACCTTGATAAAATTGATCTTCTCAGGAGAAAGCTCATTTTTTTAAAGCATAGAGGAAACTCATTTTTTTAAAGCACAGAGGAAACTCATTTTTTTAAAGCACAGATGGGAATTGAACCAGAATAACACAAATTATGGTCATATGCATCGGTGCGTGTGTGGGTTATTTATGTATTAACTCCCACCTACATCTTTTATTTAATGGTGTTATTAGGATTTGTATACAAAGTTTTTTTGACATGCTAAGCATAGAAAACAATCATCTACAACATGCGTTACAACTTACAAGTGAGGGGGGCATCAATACAATTCACGTTATAAATCAAGCTACTTACTCGCTACATGCTTATAATTACGCCGTTCATGCTATATATAAATTATTTACTCAACTAATGTTATAATTATGCTATAATCGACTTTTGTGTAAATCTTATACAATAAGATTCTTGCTTATATGGTATAAGTTTCAAGAACTATGATGTATATAAAAGTAAAATGACCCATGTTTAGGAACCAAACATATTACTTTTAAGCAAACTATGAAACTAAAACCGTAACTGGTGAAACTATTAAACTAAAACCGTAACTGGTGAAACTATTAAACTAAAATAATAACTGGTGAAACTATTAAAGTAAAACAATAACTGGTGAAACTATTAAACTAAAACTGTAAGTGGTGAAACTATTAAACTAAAACCGTAATTGATGAAATTTTGAGATCAAAATTGTTGATCATAACATATGGACTATCTTTGTAATTAGTTCTAACTAATAGAAGTCTAAGGGACTATTGAAGTAGTAAGATTTATCGTCTATATAATAAAGATCAACGATTTAATTTTTCTAAACGACAAGTAGTAAAGTAGATTAAAAACTGTTTAAAAAACTAACAAATAAAACTTTATGGTATTTAATTTATTTAATAAAAAAAACCCTGTTGTAGCAATTTTGCTGTTAGAAAGATTATTTATTTTGGGAATTGTAAAACATGAATTACATGCAAGTTTTTTAAGTCAAATGGTTTAAATCAAGTATAAATAATTAAATATAGTATTGATTTATTTTGGTTGAATTCTAAAAGAGGAAAAGTCGGTCTTAATTTCCACCAAGGTCGTCATGAACTCCATGTATTTTAGTCACAAGCAGTTTTTTTTTCTTTTTAAGTTTTTATTTTGACAGGCAAACATAAAACTTTTTTTTATAAATGATCACTTTATATAAAACATATGAGAGAGTTACTTTAAAATATCTTAAAATTCAGAACATTTATCTTAATCAATGCATAAAGTACAATCACTTTTAAAAGTAAAACAATAATTATATTATTATGTACGGATTACCCTCTCACAGTTAGTTAAATAACTACCTTATATTTACTAACACTTACATAAAAATTAAGAAATATTTTCACTATTTGAACTATGCATTATTTTAAAAACCATATGAACCTTTAAATTTTGCATTATTTTAGGAACAATATAAACCTTTGAAATTTTCATTATTTTTATAAATGTTTGTCCTTAACATATTAGATTTTTGTAAAATACTACAAGAATAATAAATTACCATAAACACGTGCCAGATGTAAAATATTGTTTCACCACATTGCGCTCCGCCGCATCGTGCGGACACCCTTCTAATTTTTATTAAACGGCTTTATCATAAGTAATAAATTTCATTTAAATCCTAGCGATACCAAAGTATATATAAAGATTGACCAGATTTTTGTCCCTCAACCTGGTATGATTTCCGAACCTCAACACCGCTTTCTTCCGGACAAAAACCATGTCAATCAAGGGTGTGAGGATAAATAAGTTGTTCATGTAATATGAATCGAATTTAGGTGGTAAATGCTCATTAGATTGTGTAACTTCCATTTTTGGTCTTGTGTTTATAGATGGTTTTATGATTAAGCGTAACCGATAAGGCTGCGTTTGGTTGAAACTAATGGAATGAAATGAAATGAAATTGAGAAACTAGTATAATTTTCAAGTAAAATTATGTTTGAGTGGATAACGAAATATAAAACCCAAGAGAATGTTTTACCAAAAATTCACTTGGTTGTGGGATTTCAAAATCCTTCCACCTAAATAGCGAATTTGAGATTGAACATTCATTGGGTTTTACATTTCATTACCCACTCAAACATAAGTTCACTTGAAATCTATACTAGTTTCTCAATTTCATTCCACTCCTTCCAACCGAACGCAACCTAAGAGTTTGGTCTTTTATTTATAGCTAATAAATGTACGACTAATACTGTAGTTTTACAGAGGTATAGTTTTTATTATGTATTTATGTTGATGTTGTACCATCTCTGAAACTTGTATTTTTTATATGTGTTAGATGTAGGAATAATAGGTCTAGATTAGTTTGTATAGGCTTAGAGCTTTAATCAATACTTGTAATAAATGATTGTAATTTATTATTTTGATGTATGCATTATGTATATAGGTTAACTCATATGTGTGTTGATTTATGTGTATGATGGCAAGTAAAAACATTTTACTTGGTCAATTTGTGAAATCGACTAAGTGTAAGAAACATCTACGGATGAACATTTTTATTCTTCCGTAGATATGTTTCTTACAAGACAAACATCCGAAGATCTTCTACGGATGAACATCAGTATTCACTGATGAACAAACGAAGCAGTGAAGATTCCTTCGGAAGAACAAACTACTTTCGGAAGAACTGAGGTGAAGACTCCTTCGGAAGACAAAGTAACTTTGGAAGACAAAGTAGCTGCGGAAGACAACATAGTTGCGGAAGACCAACCACTTGTACTTAACAGAAACATAAATGCCTATAAATACAAGTCCTAGGTTACACATCAAGCAGACGCAACCAGGGCGACCAGACGACAAACACAAAACATCATATCGATTCACACAATCAATCAAACACAAACCCTAGCAGTCGTCACGTCAATATATCACCAACATCAACACGTTCGAAACAATTATTGGTTATAGCATTCATTATTTATTCATGTGTAATCATTAATCAGTTTTAATGAAATACTTTTGAATCAAATCTTGTTTGTTTAATTATTGCGTTGATATCATTGTGTTCGTCATAGTCAACATTTATTATGTTTGATATTTATTTATAAAACAATACAATAAAACAACGGTTAATGATCATTCCACAATCATTAACTTGATTTCATTCTAACACTAATAATTCCTGATTGCGATCCTCGAATTCACATGATTATGTGTGTTTCTTGGTTTGGTAGATTGGTAAGAGTATATATATCGTAATTCCCAATCATATCCTATGTCATCAGGATCCTAATACGTGAAACATGATGTCACATATGTTTTGTATACTGTTTCTGAACGACACAGATATACATATATTAGAGTTATAACAAGTATTAGGTCTCTCGCGTTGTTGTGGGCGGCGTAAAAACATGTCAAGCAGCATTAATGACATATCATCGTTAGTGGCCACTAATACTGATAAATCTTGTAATAAAAAAGTAAAAAAAAAATAGAAAATCGAATAAAAATTAAACATAAAATAGTTGAATCACGTAAGCTAAACATTAAAGATCTAGAACAATAGGTAAGTTGATCTGGACCAATACATGTTATGGGACAATTAAATGGGGAGAAAATGATCGTAAAAACGTTGAACCGCACATGGATGTATGTTTCAACATGTTAACTCGTAAAATTATGACCGAAAGAAGAAAATGTTTAAAATATGAAATGTAGGGGACCAAAGTTGAAAGTAAAAAAAATTAAGACTAAATTGTAAAAGCTTAAACTTTTCTTAAAATTTTTTATAGAAAAGTTAAAATATTATTACATATGTTTACTAATTCAAGTTTAGGAGTTGTACGGTTTAACCCGACATGAATTTAAAAAGATTTATATAGATATGAGTTTGTGTAAGAGACAAAAATCAAACACGAATAGCATATTCAGAGGATGGCACGATCACATTAGGTTTAATGCAAGTTTTTAAAACTTTCATATGTTAATACGATAAATACATAAAAATATACCTGATTATAAAATTATACAAAATAGTTATGCCTGAACTATATAATATCACAAATTTTTCACTTTAATATTTGATTTTTACGTATAATACTTAATCAGTAAATTTTTATGCAAAAATACATTTAAAATTTATAAAAGTAAAGCGGTTGAGTCGAGACCAACCTGTGTTAACTAAACATGATCTTTAGTTTAAACTAAAATTAGCATTTAAGCCAACAAAAATTTGTGAATTTTTATATGCTTGCATCATGTTTCATGTCTAAAATCCACGCTACTAAGTTTATTATCATTGGTATAATTTCAATATTTTCACTTTTCTTGTATGTACCTTGTTCTAGCTTTGCGTTAGTCTATCTATAAATGTTGTTTTGCCGTTAAAAAATATTATCATTCAAATACAATGATAATGCTATATAAACTAGTAAATTTACATAATAAATAACCAAGTTTATAAAAATATTTTAATCAAATCACTGAAGCGTAAAAAATATTTTAATTAAGTCAATCAGCTTTGATATTTTATTGAAATTATAAGTTTAAAAATATTTTTTTGTTTAATTTAAGTTTTTTTCATGCTTATGTGGAGTGATGATTTTTAATTTTAGGTTTTTCTACTATAATAACTAATAAGCATGTATTTTTAGCTTTTTTAAATATAATTATATATATTGAAAATGCCGACCCCCACATTTTTCCCTTCGTTTTTTTTGTTGACATAAAAGATCCAATAATGACTCAATTTGATGGTTACTGACCTAAATTAAATAAAAAGTTAATTTCAATTTTACTCCCAATTTTAACTAAATTACCCATTTTCCTTTAAAAAATTAAAAAACATCAACTTACTTTCAAAGGTTTCATATATTGTTTCAATTTTACTCTAAAATTTTTATTATTTTGCATAAAATTGAAACAACTAATTTTAACAAATCTCAAAGAGTAAAATGAAACTTAACTCTTAAGTAAAATATGCATGAGTAACCAAATAAAGTCATTTTTATAACTTTATTAATATACTCTTACATTATTTTATACAATTTTATTTTTCCATGAGTTTAAATGCTATCCAAATTACAAAGCACTAAAAGTGTAAATATCAAACAACTACAAAGACTACAGTGGCTTTGTCGTAATAACCACTAATATAAAGCCCTTTCAATAACCAACGTACCCATCTTCCACATTTCCAATTTCCAAACCTCTGTCATTCTCTTACACACAACACACTCTCTCACTCTCACCGGAGTTTACAATGCACCACCGTCCCACGGCGGCGTTCACCGCAACGCTAGTGTTATTACTCGCCGGAGCAACCGTTGAGGCGCACAACATCACCGCCATTCTCAACAAGTTCCCGGAGTTCTCTACCTTCAACCACTACCTCACCGTCACACACCTCGCCGGAGAAATCAACAACCGCCAGACGATCACCGTTTGTGCGGTAAACAACGCCGGAATGTCAGATCTATCACGTAAACACCTCTCTGTACATTCTATGAAAAACGTTCTATCACTTCACGTTCTACTTGACTATTTTGGCGCGAAGAAGCTCCACCAGATCAACAACGGAACGGCGTTAGCGGCGACGCTGTTTCAGGCCACCGGAACCGCCACCGGAGCTTCTGGAATCGTCAACATCACCGATCTGAGAGGCGGTAAGGTCGGATTCGGTAGTGAAGAATCCGGTAGAACAGATGCGACGTTCGTGAAATCGTTACGTGAGGTACCGTACAACATTTCTGTGATTCAGATCAGCAGTGTGTTACCGTCGCCGTCGCCGTTGTCGGAGGCGGAGGCGGAGGCTCCGTCGCCGGAGCCGGCCGCCGTGAACATTACGTCGATTATGTCTGCTCATGGATGTAGGTACTTTGCTGAAGCTCTGATTGCATCTGACGCTATGAATACGTATGCTGATGATGTTGATGGAGGTTTATCGGTGTTTTGCCCTAACGACGATGCGTTCAAACGATTTCTACCGAAATACATGAATCTAACAGTCGTCGGAAAGCAATCGTTGTTGGAGTACCACGGTGTGCCTGTGTATCAATCGATTTCGATGTTGAAATCGAGCAATGGCGTGATGAACACGCTAGCGACAGACGGTGGTAGTAAGTACGATTTCACGGTGCAGAACGACGGTGATGATGTGACGATTAAGACGACGATCGTGACGGCGAAGATCGTCGGAACGTTGATTGATCAACAGCCATTGGTGATCTTCACCGTCGATAAGGTGTTGTTGCCGAAGGAGCTTTTTAAAGGAGCTGTTTCTCCGGCGCCGGAGAATGATGCTCCGGCGGCGGAGTCACCGAGGTCTTCGAGGAAGAAGAAGAAGCTGATGTCGCCTCCGGCGCCGGCGTCGCCGGAGTCTCCGGCGGAGTCGCCGGAAGATTCGGTTGCAGATGAAGATGGTGATAGCAGCAATGGTGGTGAAATCAAGGGTTTCAGGTTTGGTGTTATGTGTATGGGTTTTTGGTTTGCTTCTTTAGTCATGTAAGTATTAATGTTTTCCGTAAGTTATTTGTAATAAAAAGTGTGTTTATGTGTGTGTTTATGGGTGGTGTTATTGGTGATTTTTTATTAAGGGGAATAATCATGTCGGGTTGGCGGTTTTCCGTTGATCGTGACCGGTAACAGAGCTTGAACTCTTTCGTAAGGGGTGAGCAAAATTAATTTTCTTTAAGGGGGCGAAAAATTTTTTTAGGGGGGCGAAATCGATATTTATATAAAAATTCACATTACTAGGTTAAAATTTAATACTACAGACAAAAAAATATAGGTGGAGAGGACCCCCCACTAGACTTGGGCAATAAAACCGGTTCGGCCAAAAAAACCGGAACCAGTTTGAGGCCCAAACTAGTTTGGCCCAATCCAGTTTGAAACCGGCCCGAACCACCGGTTCTCATCCGGTTTCCCTATTTTGTGATTAAAACCGGTTTCAACCCGAACCGATTTTCAAACCGGTTCCAAATCGGATTCCAAACCGGTTCTTCAACCCGGTTTTCAAACCAGTTTTAAACCCGGTTTTCAAACCGGTTACCGTTGTCTAACGGCTATATAGTCGTTTGTACCTTTTTTGACCGTTTTTTTGATGTTTTTTACCATTATACCCCCACTAGGTTAGTATATATACGTATTTGATGTTTTGGTTGAATCACAACGACTTATAACACTCTCTACTCTCAAAAATCTCAAAAACGCTCTCACAAATACTTTTGTTTTAAACGCTCTCACAAAAATCTCTGAAATGGCTTCATCAAGTGATCAATCATCCGTTGGTTGTGAAGCGTCTTCAAGCAACGTGGTGGTAGCAATCTTTCCTACAAATAGGAACCCCGAAGTGTGGTGCAATTACGATTTATGTCAAATGGCTAGCGGTCCAAACAAGGCTCGTTGCAAGTTTTGTCATAAGTTTTTTAAAAAAGATGCAAACACAACGTTGAAAAATCATATTGCAAATAAATATTGTAAAACGTTAAAAGGTGAAACTTCTCAAGGTCAAGATAACAAACGAAGGAAATATTTGGGCTTATAACGTTGATGCGGTTCGGGAGCAAATGGCGCAATTTGTAATTCAAGAAAACTTGCCATTCAAACATTCAACGAACGTTTGACTCGACTCATTCAACGAACTCTCCAACCACGTTACACCAATGTAAGTCGTGCTACTATTCGAAGAGATTGTTTAAAAATATGGAAAAAAGCTAAAAATGAATTAATATCTTATTTTGAAAATTTACAAACCGGTGTTAACTTAACTAGTGATGTTTGGTCAACACCTCACGGTTTACTGGACTCGTACATTTGTGTCACCGCCCATTGGATTGAACCCGATTCGTGGCAAATGATGAAACGTACGATTGCGTTTGAATTGTTGATTATCCTCACACCGACCAAAACATTTTTTTATCTTATTGATAAAGTTATTCAAACATATAAATTAGAAAACAAAATATTTTTTATATCTTTTGATAATGCGTCAAATAACACTCTTGCGATAAATCAATTGAAATTAAAATATAAACCAATATGTGGGGCCAAACCGGTTTTGACCAAAGTTGACCAAACTGGTTTCGGTTTGCAACCCGCACCGGTTTGGGCCCCCAACCCGGTTTGTACACCACTACCCCCCACCCCCCTAAATGCTCCGCCAGTGATCATGACTCGTATGTTTATCATGTCATAAATATTAATTTTTATCTTGACATGTATAAAATCGTGTAACCTAACCAACATGTTTAACATATTTATGTAAATGTGTCACACGGATTGACGGGTAGTAATCGTGTTATAAATGTGTTAGTTTAATGAGTTGTAATAACAAGATGATTAAAAGGTTAACGGATCAATGTGTTTGATTAAACGAATTAACTAAAATATATTTAAATGTGACCGGTGTAACTAAAACAGGCAAATTCAACAACACATGTTTGTTATTATTTTAAAATTTTGTACATGTTAGCTATTACAACTTAAAATATGTTGTTTTGTAAGCCTGTTGAAAATTGTAACCCTGATTCATTTTTTATTTGTATAAAAGCCAATGGTAGAATAGTAGCTTGGTTTATATTACAAGCCCTTTGTGCCCGTTTTTTGGCATCCTAAAAATTTGTAATAAGATCATATCTAACCGAACTAATAAAATTGATATTAGCTATTCAAAACATTAAATAGTTATTTTAAACTATAGTCGTATTTGATATTATTATAACTTTTAAAGGGTAAATTTGGTATTAGGATATACTAAAAACAGATAAACAAATTAAAAAATGAAGTCCAATAAAAGGGGTGTGTTTTATATTGTTTATCAAAACTTTTGCATATGATATTGTTTAGTTTTTTAATAAACGACGAAAACAAAATATTTCACTCATAAACATTAAGCCAGTCAAATTTGAATAAATAATCTCAATCACTCTAACAAATTATTGTTTTATTAAAATATAATAAATAAATAATTAATTAAAATATATAGTCACATTTATGTAAAGAAAAATTGGATTTTAATAATCCAAACTATTACCTATTGGCCGATAATAATCCATACTATCAATTTAGCCGTTACACTCTCAACTTTGACTTTTATCACTAACAATAATCCCAGTGACATAATTTTCAATTTTTTACCTTGATTTGTATATATTTTAGTCTCATTTTAGCTTGTATGTTTCTTTATTTCATTTATAATTATTGTTGCGAACCGAATCGAGTCCAAATCGAGCGTAAAAATTTAAAACTTTTGTCACTGGGATTGTTGTTGATAATAAAAGTGAAAGTTGAGAGTGTTAGTGGCCAAATTGATAGTATGGATTATTATCGGCCAATAGGTAATAATTTGGATTATTAAAATCCAATTTGCGTTATGTAAATGATACGATAGCAAACGGTTTCTTGAGTGCATTTCCAACTCATTCTCCATTCTCATTCCCGTCCTTATATTTTGATAAAAATCAACAAAATACGCGCCCTATCTCATTCCCGATCCTTATACCCTATATTCATATTTTAAAGGGATAGCAACCTCATTCCTTAAATGTATGAATTCACTATTCATCTCTTATATATATTTTTTTTATATTTTTATAAGTGTGTGAGAGTGGAATATAGAGAAATAATATTGCAAAAAGAATAAAATAATATTGTTTAATCGAAATAGGAAAAGATATAGGAAACGTGATTTGGAAAGTTTCGGTAAAAATAGATACATTTAAAAAATATTTTTTTTAATTATAAAAATAAAGATGAGGAATGAAATGTCAATGCTCTAGTAAATTGAAACATAAAATATTATAATGTTAGGAGTTTGTAACATGTTTACAATATGATTTACACAACTAATTAAAACTCGTTTTGTATTACCGTCATATTATTACTATACTTATTTGTAAAGGTCGGTGGCATATGCCACCGGCCCAAAAAAAACCCTCAACTTTCTTTATTTAACATTTTTTATCCTTAAACTTTTTGTAGAACTTTAAAAAATATCACTCGATCTCTTACGTTTTTAAAGTTCCGGATTTATTCATGTAAATTATAAATTTGAGTCCATCATCGTTAGAACCAATTCAGATGTGACTCGGTTTAACTATTTTTCGACAAACGCCTACGTTTTGATGTAAATTTTGTTTAGATATTAGTTGAGTCAAATTTTAACATTTCGACATAAGTTTTGTTTGGGAACGTGTTGGATCAACTGTAATATATTTTTGTTTACTCTGTGTTTCACGTAAACTTAATTCGGACACGAGTCAAATATAAATGTTTCAACATATGTTTTGTTTGGAAAAAAGTCAGTCTAATAAAATACGTTTTCATTTAACGGTATAAATTCGAGTCACTCTACATATTGGCGTAAATATAGTTCGAAAACGAATCGTCGATTGTAATTTATACATCATCACGCAACGTAAGGTGTCGCGGCAACACACGACGGGTAAAAAAAAGCTAGTTACAAGATTAAATGCAAATATTAAATCATATAACTTTGATGGTGTATAAATTAACTTGATCGAAATTTTAGTTTCTTGAGCCAGGCCTTAATATCATGTCACTCAGTTTATGTTGATGCTTCAAATTATTTATACACAAATAAAATTGATTTTACATAAATAAAAATAGGGAAAATTACTTGACCAATCTAATTTTAAGTAATAGCCTTTGACTATTGCAATTATCAAAATAGCATACCAATCACGAGTGGCCAAGTGTCACTATATCTCCAACCGACGATACGAAAGCATGATATATCGCCAAAAAGAGCCAACCGGCGATTCGTACACATGATATATCGTCGGCGTATCACCCAAAAATTAAAAAAAAATAGTACCGCCTACTAGCGATACATCATGGTTAGGTATCGTTAAAACAAAAAAATTAAATTTTAAAATAAGGCCGGCGATACGTATCGTCGGCATATCGGCTTGTAACTAACTTCAATTATTATTTCACTTAATTATAAAAATAACACCTATTTTTTGGTTTTATTCCGTCTATTTGTGTGAAATTCATTAAATAATACTCATTAGAATATTAGATTACCAAAACAATAATATGAAGAAAAAAACATCATACATAATATTACAATAAAATCATTACAACGTGTTGAATAAAAATACATATATTAATACAATTATAAAAACATTTGTATATGATTTTGTTTTAAAAATCATTACAACTTTTCTTCTTATTAACAAAAATGCATATATTACAATAAAAATGCATATATTTACTAGCCAATATTACATATCAGGAATTAAAAAAAAACTTTTTCATCTTTTGTTTTAAAAAATCTATATGATTTTATTATAGTATATCTACATGTACTCATATAATTGATATATTGAATGATAATGTTTGTACAATTTTTATAAATCTTATGACTAATTATCAAATTGTGTTTTTACGTGATAAGACAGTTTATATATTTATTATATATTAAGAAATTCAA
>BJCM01091325.1:0-29144 GCA_018326385.1 Flaveria bidentis | reverse complement strand
ACTTTATTTGAGATACCTTAAACTATAGTCTTGTAGTATAGGCTTTAGCTAAGGAATCCCAGCTGGTATCAAAGTATATCCGGCTGTAGGTAGTATTATATATAGGTTCTCTTTGAAACTCATTGTAACTAAGTGAGACATAACAACTTCTGCTTGTAAGAGTCTTGAGTTGAGAATCAATATATAAAAATATCTTGAAAATTATCTTTCTGTGCTCTTAGTTACTTTCTATATTGTGATTAACTCTTATTGAGTCTTCATACACGCGAGTGTTGTTCCAGGTGAGTTTGAGTGAAAACATTGTGTTTAAGTGACAAACACCGATCCTGCATATACCGTGTCCAAACTAAAACTAAGATGAATTAGATATCAACGATTGAAGTTGAGTGGTCAGAATAAAGAAAGTAAAACTTGAGTGATTATTGTAGGAAATTGTTGCAATTTATTGCATAATGTCAATAAAACCATGTATTGATTAACAAAGATTTTTTATGTTTTGACCAAGTCTTTTAATAAATTTTATAAATGTTTACTATGGATCATAATTTTTATTAAAATTGATAATAAACATGTCATGAATAAAATGAGAATTTTAACTTGGTCTCATAAAATATTTCTTAAATCAAATAAATGTTTTGGTTGTGAATCACAAACCTAATACTAATGTGAAGTTTTTAGCATAAATATATAACTAAACTTATGATGAAAAAAAATAAAAAGAAATTTATTCTCTTTAGCTTCAACAAGTTTATAGAAATTTAAAGATGAGCACTCTTTAAATTGTTTTTCATACACTATCATCTTTAATATTTTTTCGCATAACATTATAACACATATTTTACCCGATGATATTTCAGGCCGAGTCACTCTCCGACGGTACATACTGTTTTAGCTATTGTACCCTGAGAGACAGACATGTTGTCTTAAGTAGAGACGTGAAATCTGTTTTAAGGGACTCGTGTCTACATGATCTTTAGCCATAACTGTCAAATTTGTATTTGTTACTTGTTGTAATGAAGGGGTATAGTTGAAGATTCAAACGCGATGTAAGCTTATATCAAAAATACTATATGAAGACTTGTTGGTGTATATACTAAAAATAGATGTTCGAATCAAGTTTGGTACATAAATATTGTTTATATTTATTTTTACAGTTGTATTTGTAAACGGTATTGTACTAGAATACTTGTCATGACTAACGAGAGTATCGTTAGAATTACTATCTTTTAATATAAAAGTGAATCTATTTTCTACATATATTATCTATTAATACTAATAAAAGAAAGTTTTTTTGCCACTTGTTATTTTTTTAACCCACCTTTTTACCACTTGTCATTTTTTTAACACACATTTTTGCCACTTGTTAAATTTCTACACATTCACACATTAATTTTCCCTTTAAAAGGTATTATAGTAATTTAAATACTAATACAAGTTTCTCTCTCTTATTAAAATTTAATTTTATTAATTACTATAATTCTCTCTTTTATCTAAATTTTTTGAAATCAAAATATATTTTTAAAATATATATATTTTATTAAGGAAGTTAAAAAATACATCTTTTAATTAAAATCTAAATATAAAAAAAATTATATAATATAAAATTTTCTAAAGCACTAAACATTTTCTAAGCAAATATTTTAAATCGTTTTGTTTCTAAAAAATATAAAGGTGATATTTTTAAAAACAATCTTATTAAAACAACTAAAATAATTACAGATCATAGTTTAAAAAAACAAGATTTTGATTAAGAAATTAGATTTTTAATAAATAAATCTTAAAATGAATGTCTAAAAATAAACTATTTAGATAAGAGAGTTATAAATAGTATAGTTATTTTATTTCTTAACTATTATGTATATATCATTTTTAATTATATTTAATATTAAAATATTATAATTTAACTATTTATGTTTTTACTAACTATAATCCGTGTAATTAATGGGCTTTTAGCCTATATATCTATCTATAAAAAAAATAAAATAAAAATAAAACAATTGTAAGCCTTATCATACTAATTTTCTCATTTCTCTATAACAATAATAATAATAATAATGAATACTAATAATTTTACTCTTACCATGTTTGAGTTAAAAACACATATAAATAAAAACCTATTTTTTATTAAAACAAACTTTTTAAAAATATTTTTTTTATAAAATACATAATGCAACGAACATTTTCTTTAAAAATTATTTTTTAAAACAAAATATTTAAAAATCATAATTTTTAATAAAAAAAGTTTACGAAAAATACGTTATTGCTTATTTAATTAAAGTAACTATTTATACGTAATTATAATCATATTTTATTTTCAAGCATTATTTTACAATGCATAAATTTTGATTTCTAATTATTTAATATTTTATTTATTTATTTCGTGTAATACACGGGGTCTAACCTAGTTAATATATACTTCCTACATTAATATATACTCGTAAGATTTTAAATGGGCGTAAGGTGAATCCATAATTTTATTGGTTTTAGCATGTATATGAGTATATACTAATTTTCTTTTGTTTATAAAACATAATTTACTCAAAGATGATTTATAAAAAGTAATCAGTTAATCACAGGCCTTAGAAATATAGACCATGGGAATGGGTGAGTCATTAAACTGTAAACTTGGTGGGTATTGATACGCTGAGCATCAACATTAATGTAAACAAAAATCATGGTGGTCCAAACACTTTTATTGTAGGATAAATGGATAATGTATAGTTGTAGATGGAAGTTTTTTTTTAATTAAATGTTTCAAAGAGACATACAAATAGTAGGATGAATTTATTATATTCAAAAAGTTAAATCTTTAAATATGCATGTAAGGTGGCATGAAAGTAAATTAAAAGGTGTTCTAAAAAGGGTGTTTCAAGATATAAATTCTTTATTTAAATCATTTATATATAAAAGATAACCAGTTTGATGTTGCGCGTTGACAAAATCTTGTATATATTTAAAATAGAAAATATTCTTATGGTGATATCAAATTAATTATTACAAGATTATATTGTTGTGAAGAAGAGCATTATATAATAACTAATATAACTAGTATGAGTTTTTTTTTCGTGGGTCTTCATCAATATATGGACGAATGGAAAAACATATGTTTTTGGTAAAAAGTTGTTACGTATTTGTTATAAGTGACTTTTACGGAAATATCGAATGTGTATCCAACAAACCTTATAAGCATTGACATAACTAAGCTTTAAATGAAATTCACACTGAAACGTAGATAAAAATAACATCTCGTAATGGTATATCTTCATAAAACATTATATATAAAAAGTTATATACAACAAATTGTATTTTAGGTAAAATTATAAAATGTAAACAAACTTCCCGTCAAATGATTCACAAATTGTTTGTTGGACATTCGATTCATTTACAATCCTGATTTCATAATAAAATTTTATTGTTCTTCAATATTATCTTAAACCACTTATAGATTTTGTCATCTTCAATTGTTAACTCATAAGAGCATTATTAATGGGGGATCACGAACAACCCCTCTCTCTTTCATGTTAGCGTTTGTTTGGCAATTGTCTCATAAACCTCATCTCCTCTCCCTTACTTTCTCACGAACCTCTTTTTTTTCTCTCTCTCTTCTCTCTTTCTTGGTAACACTGTTTTCTTTTCACAAATAATCCGTCCACATAGAGACAAGGTTTTTCTCTTCATCCCCACTCCTTTACTTCAGTCGTCTTTCGTCCATCTGAACCGGACCACCATGGGCCCTCCATTGGTGACACTCTAAACGCTTCCATTATGTATGACAAGAAAGATAACTTGACAAAAGTGTTCAAACTATGATCAAACAAATACTTGAAATACAAAGAAAACCTAATAAACCACAATATGGTTTATAAAAATATCTTTTTTTTTGTTAATAAACTATCAACTTAAAGAAAAAAAAATTTGTATTAAACCAAAAACAATTAGTATATAAATATACCTCTCTAATATCAAAATCAAAACACCCATCATTACAACAAATATATCTACAATTTTCTATGCGCTACATATATGTAATAAATTGACCAATTGTAGTGTATCCAACCCTGTACCCATGGTTTAAGGCACTTGAACAGGACAATTGACTTGTAGACTGTAGAATGAACACCATGGTAAACTGTTGAACCCAACCCAAATGGTTTAATGGTTTCGAATGGGTATTCGGCTGGTTGGCTAAACCACGTTATAACTTTCTCGAGCCTGAGTCCTATGGTTCAACGGTCTTGAGGGGCTGATGGGTTGGCATGGTTGAACCCATGGTTACTTTCTTGAACCATACCCGTGTGGTTCAAAGCAGTCAAAAGCCCCGAAAATGTTACCAAATTTGGGCAGATATTAGCCTCCAGCATCTCTTCAAACAATTTGATAGCATCATGTTTCCATCCATTCCTGCTACAAGCCAATATCAGTGTGGTATACACACCTGAGTGTTTCTTTTGCAAGCCATGAAACAGATCGTAAGCTTTATCAACACGTCCACATTGTGCATATAAATCAATTAAGGCAGCACGCACACGATCATCCATCATGATCCTCATTTGTTTCATCAGTGTCTCGTGTATCCACGACCCAAAGATCAAGTTCCCTGACTGAGAACAGATATATATAACAGTAGCTAATGTCATGTTGTTCGGTTGAATGTTTACATTTGGTTGAAGCATTTCATCAAACAGCTTGAGAGCTTCTTTGGGCCGGTTGTTTTGTGCATAACAAGTGATCAACGCGTCATACAACAAGTGATCTTTCACATCCATTTCATCGAATATTTCGCGTGCAGATTCAACATCTCCATTTTTTGAATACCCGCTGATCATTTTGATACAAGAAACAGCAGTCTGTTCAGGCATTACATCATAAAAGTTGCGGGCAATTTCCATATTCCCCGAATCTACATAACCAGTAATCATCGCGGTCCATGAAGCTGAAGTTTTAACTGGCATGGGTCCAAATGTTGCTATCGCCTTCTCCATATCTCCTGTCATCGTGTACCATGAAACCATAGAGTTCCAAGATTCAGTGTCTTTATCTCCCATCTCAGAAAATATACGTTCGGCCATAGGCAAATTTCCTAATTCTAAGCACCTACGTATCACCATTGACGGCACATTTCTTACAGACATTTCACCAAACACCCTCTTCGCGGTCTCCATATCATCAAACCTCGAATAGAATCCCACAAGAGCAGTTCCCACATGAACATCCCCACGTAGCCCATATCCATGAACCTGACCATGTATCAAGATCCCACCAACGCGATTTCCTAACCTCATACACGCGTTTATTGCACACGCTACCGCTGAACTACAAGGCAATAGCCCTGCTCTCTGCAAATTCAGATACTCATCCAATGCTTCTTGAAACTCCCCATGTTGGTACAAAAACTGAATGACAGAGGTTCTTGAAATGACATTTGGGTGCTTTGAATAGTGGATGATTGATCGAAGATAACGAACAGCAGGTTTAGAATGGTTTGATGGGCTGCTGACAATTTGGGTGATGATCATAGGCTCAAGATGGTTAAGCCCATTAACCAATATCAACGCGTGCAGATGCTTCAACTGTTTAACGCTTAACGGGTGGTTCAAAAAGGCTGTGACTTTTGTAACCAGCATTGAAAAGATCTTGAATCTTGAAGGTTTGAAAGGATTTGGTAACTTGGGTCTCATATAGTTCTTAATTCACCACAAGATTGAAACAATTCTAACCAAATGTGAACATCAGAACATCAATGTGTTGTAGTCATTGAAGCAATTCGTCGAACAGTTAACAGGCAAACTGAAAACTGAATGTGAGTGGATCAAAATAACACATTAAACACAATTCAGCATTGAAAAGATCATGAGGTTTGAGGGTTTGAAAGGATTTGGTAACTTGTATGTCATATTGTTCTCAATTCACCACAAGATTGAACCAATTTCAAGAATATGTGAGCATCAATGGGTTGCAGTCATTGAAGCATTACGTCGAACACTTAGCATGCAAACCCAAAACTCAAAATGTATAAATCAAAATAACGCATTACAAATGAATTAGCATTGAAAAGATCTTGATTTTGAGGGTTTTAAAGGATTTGGTAACTTGGGTGTCATATTGTTCTCAATTCACCGCAAGACTGAAACAATTTCAAGAAAATATGAAGATCAATGGGGTGCAGTCATTGAAGCATTACGTCGAACAGTTAGCATGCAAACCCAAAACTCACAATGAGGGGGTCAAATAGCGTAATAGAAACGATTCAACATAGAAATGATCTAGAGATTTTAAGGTTTTAAGAGATATGGTGAATTGGGTGTCACGTATTGTTCTTAATTTACCACAAGATTGAAGCAATTTCAAGAAAATGTGACCATTAATGGGTTGTCAGTCATTGAAGCAATATGTCGAACAGTTAACAGCAAACTCAATCAGACATTGATATATGACTAATCGATTATCAAAAGTTGTTGTTAACTTGCGATGATTAACAGTAGCAAATGTTGAATGTATAAACACAAATTGATTTGAAGGGGGCAACGGCGTTACGGTGAAAGAAGGTTGTGTGTGGGCTTAAGAAAAAGCTTTTTTAAGTTAAGAAAATGAATAAAATTAATAACTTTTTTAAAAGATCAGAGACCCAAAAGAAAAAAAAAACTTTTTTTAAATGAAATTTATAAAAAAAGACAAAAACTTAGTGGTGAAAATGTCAATGAACTCTTTTTGAAATTTGAATAACCAGATTACCAAATAACATTTAACAACCTAAAAAAACCAAAATAGTTTAGCCGGATTTAGAAGGGAGAACCAAAAGTTTCTTTTGGCTATAATTTAGTCGGGTTTAACAGAAACATATGTCAAGTATTCGTTAATTTCATGTGAAATCAAGTCAATGACTGTGTCAGCTAGAGAGTAGTCGGATTAGTTAAGACATATGTCTGCTTCTCGTTTAATTTTACATGGGACCAAGTCAATAATTGTATCTGTTAGGAAGTAACTAACTTAGCTTGAAGAAATATTTTAAATCTTACTACTAAATTGAAAGTGGATAAAAATAAACTAAAACTCAAATGTTTATTTTAGTAAAATGGTTATTCAGACATTTATTATGGTAATTTTTCTTTTGTTATAGAAATTATATGATAAGTACACCATAATCTTCATTTAACGAAATTTAAAAACTTAACATTTGGATTGAGTAGCACGCAGTGTAACCATCGAAATATCCCCTTGTGGTCTTTTGAGCACCCAATCTAATTCATATTTGATGAAAGTAAAGATTTTAATATTTAGGTTATTCATATTTGATGAAAGTAAATATTTTAATATTTAGGTGATATAACGGTTAAGAGTGTAAATCCAATTAAAGCTTTCTAAAGCAAAACCAGTTAGAAGTTGTGTTTTCTATTTCATTTTAACTGAATTGAAATTGTTATTCGTATTGGCAATAGTGTTAATTTTCGATTCACCTCTTTTTTATCATTAGTGTTAATTTTCGGTTCGATAGTGTAAGTTTTTTGTCCGGTGGTATAATTTTTTTTATATATATTGAGTCGCCTCCCCTTAAAAAAAATATGATTTCGCCCCCCGCCCCCTAGAGGATTTCTCAAGCTCCGCCACTGATTATTCGGTCTTAAGAAATTCAGTTCAGTTAAACAAATAAAACCAAATTTACATTTGAATTTTCCTTATTGTGCATCCCATTAACCATTTAACCCATTGTAGAACTAAGAAAATAGAACATGAACCGATGAACACCTCTGAATGTAATCACGTTAGAATTATATATTTTTTTTCGGTTTTGACTATTTTGAGTTGGGTTCATTTTCGGTTTAACAAGAAGAATAATGAACACTCTTGGGATGCCTTTTGGGCATATGTGACGAAAAAAAAAACAATGCAAACGTTTGTGAGAGAGGACAGACATAAAAAGAGAAAAGAAAAGATATTATTTCAATGAATCATTAATGCTTTGTATAATATATCATGCATTTTGACTGAAATGAAAAATATGCAAGTCATGATTGCTTACAACCAATTTCACGTGTATACGTGATATGTTTATTAAAGCACATGTATAAATTTAGCAATACATTATTGTTTATAAACGACAAGAGTGTGTATACTTATTTCTTGCTTTTGTTTTAGACGGGATATGCGTACTTATACTGATAGGCTAAAGTTTTATCTAGCGTTAAAAATTAGGGTTATTTTTTAAAAAAATACGGTACATTAATTCGGTCATAAAAAAGTTTCAATATATTCATTTAGTAAATTTTTTTAATTTTCTGCGATGCCTGTATTTTAACTAGGTTTTCATCCTCACATGTTAATTCGAGGATCCCGTCATGATTTCAAATATCAAAACACAGTTGCAAACACAATCCTTGACGACTATATTACCACTCAAAACCCCAAAGTGTTCCTCATCGTAAAAGCTATTATCGCTCAATAGTGTTACCAGACAATTACGGCCATATCATACGTCGCTAAAAAGATATTTCATTTTAAATAAAATTTTTATCGGAAAGTTAAAAAAGAACTAAAGATAAATATGTATTTTGTTTTTCATTAAAAAGTATAACGAAAGAAAGTTGTTATAAATAAATAAAACTACTAGAAAATCAAATGGGTTAAAGTATACATGATACAAACACACACACACACACACACACACACACACACATATATATATATATATATATATATATATATATATATATATAAATTATGAGGGTTGAAAATAAAATTTTAAAATAGGAAAAAATAAGATATGGCTTTATATTAAGTTTATATATATTTTTAGGGTTGAAAATAATATTTTCAAACAAAAGAAATAAAAAGAAATTGGGTCGTGCTCCGGTTAGAGCCAAACAAAAAAAATCTTTAACACCCTAACACAAACACTTTTTTTTAACACCCAACTAGCTAAAGCCCAGCTACCCGGGGTATCCCAATGGCGAAGATGCATCCTACACGTCCGCAAGCACAGACAACGCTGGGTAGTTCAAACCTACCAAACACTAATTCCAGGGGAAAAAACCCACCATTTGAAGGCCCAGTGTAGTAAAACTCGACCAACCAATAACATTTTACTTCTGGTAAGACTCGAATTCAAAACGCCCCCTACAAAAATAACAAGACTACCACTCAATGATTGGTGCTTAACACAAACACCTTAGATGTTCTTTTGTCTACACTAATCCTATCGAATTCTCCGAACCAACCCAAAAATTAATATAAAACAAATGGGCATCATTTGTGGTCCAAATACCACAGCGACCCGTTAATTAAAATACAACCTCACACACCTACACGTGCACTCCTACTATAAGCCTAACCACTTCCCCTAATCATATTATTATTATTTTTTAACGGTGAATGTACGATTATTTTATTTCATACTTGTTATTTATATTTGAATGATAATTATATTTTATTATAAATTACACCAAATTATATCATTACTTGAGATTAAATCCAAACTTTTTATTTTAAAATACAAAACTTTTACTAAGTGGGTTATCCTCACATTTACGACATACCTATTATATTAATCGGGTTTATATATTCGTTTTCATTTTGAACTGTAATCCTAAGCTCCTCAAAAAAAATTACTGTTAAAAAAACCTTATGATTCAACTCTAAATATATTGCTCGAATCCATAGCCTTATATATTTGTATAGTTATAATTTTTAAAAGTTTGAATGTTTGATCATTGGTGTAATGTTATCCTATTAACCTCTCATCAACTATCATTCATCATTTCATTTCATATCATTTTCCCCACACACACTTCAGATCGCCACTCACGACGGCGCTCCGCCTGAGTTCCCTAGGGTTCCGGCGAAGTCCCCTTCGATTCAATCACCTTTCACCTCTTCTTCCATTTCTCCGGCGACATGGCATCGGAGGACGTCGTAGGGAAGACGAGCGCTACGATCGCTAACATCGCTGAAGAAGCGAAGATTGCGAGTGTAGGTGTTAAGGCTCCGAGTCGTCAGACGTTGATGAGCATCTGCAAATCGCTCGTTGCCGGAGGCGTTGCCGGTGGAGTGTGAGTTCTCTTGTTTTATTTGCTCTGATTTGATCGGTTGTTGTTGTTGTTGTTGTTGATTGCTGTCTTTTTGGCTTGTGAGCTGTTGAGCTTATTGTTTGGATTATGGAGGCGTTCGATTGGAAATTCGTTAATCGTAGAGTGAATTTTGTAAATGAAACGTGTGTGTAAATGCATAAATTTGTGAATTACTTGTTTTTTGGTTAATTTACCCTATCGTGCTCTCTGAGTTGATTTGATCGGTTATTTTTGTTGATTACTGATTTTTTGTGGCTTATGAGCTATTGAGCTTATCGTTTGGATTATGGAGGCATTCGGTTGGAAGTTCGTTACTCGTAGATTGAATTTGTAAATGAATCGTGTGTGTGTAGACTGTAGATGCATAAATTTGTGAAGTACTTGTTTTCTGGTTAATTAACCTAATTACTTGTTTTTTGTGTTATTGTTTGGATTACGGATGCGTTCTGCTAGAGATTTGTGGGTTGAGTTCACGTGAGTGTAGACTGTAGAACTGTAGATGCATAAATTTGTGAATTACCTGTTTTCTGGTTATATGTATGAATGTTGAATTGCTAGAGATTAATGGCGTGATGTTGTGAAGGAAGAAGATAATTTACTAAATATAGCCATTAAGTGATTAATGTTATTATCAAATTTGACTTATATAGTTATATGTCACCATAGTTTACATGGTATTAAAGACTAAATGATTAAACACTGAATTTTTTTTTCTTCTAAATCTACAAAGAACCTAGTTATGGCTTTTGGCCTTTGCAGTATTTCAGTAGGTCAGTAGGTGGACAATCAGCACCAAGAAATATGTGGTTGTGGTGCTTTTGGCATAAGTAGTTGCTTTAGTGTCTTTAAAAGTGTTATTCCATAGGATAACTATTGGAACTACCTCCACTTTATGCTTTAGAATATTTTGAAACAATGAAAAAGCTATTCAGAAAATGACTATTGAGAGATGAAGTTAATATGGGTTTATGGATCTAGGAAGTAAACTACACCAACAAAACATATACATTTGGGTGGATGGTGAATGTGACGGCAATGTGTGTAGAAACTAGAAAACACGTAAAACCAGTAAAGCTGATGTGGAGACATACAACAAGGACATATTTATGCTTATTGTGTAATAAGATTAGTGATAATAGAGATTGTAAATGAGCAATAAGGATTTTCTTTTTTGACTTGTAAACATTGTTTAGTCTTTCATTTGTGTTTTGACTTCTAAAATTTGACATTAGTATGGATTTTAGTTAACTATCCATGATTTATAAATTTGGTTACTTTATGTTGCAGATCGCGAACTGCTGTTGCTCCTCTGGAAAGAATGAAAATTCTGCTCCAGGTCTCTGAGTGTTTCATTCTTTTTCCCCTTTTTTGCACTTGTTTGTGATTAGTTAAGTGAAGTCATCTTTCATTATTTATCCTGAATCCCAATAATAGCATCTCTAAATAAATTATGATGTAAGATTTTAGTTACATGTAGAGATTCTTGTATGCATTTATAACTACATTTTTGTTCAAATTTAATTATAGAAGTCTTTGCATTACTAATCTCTACATTTTTAGGCATTTTCTGGTACTCTTTAAACTGTTACCCTGGCTTTCTTTGTAAATAAGGCGTTACACAAACAGAACAAAAATTATAAGAAAATTTGAACTATAAAGTTCTGTTTCATTTGTAGTCATGCCTATTATGATGTTTATACAATTGATCGAGCAAGTATGGTATGTCACTAATGCCTTTTGGAAAATATGAATGATTAAAGTTTAAGTACATTTATAAACCAATTGAGTTTGTCATCTGAGTCTCAACCTTCATGTATGACTAGATATCAGAACACTACTCAATATTTGTTCTGTTAAATTACAGGTTCAAAATCCGCACGCAATCAAATACAACGGAACTATTCAGGGACTAAAATATATATGGAGAACAGAGGGTTTGAGAGGAATGTTTAAAGGAAATGGCACCAATTGTGCACGCATTGTTCCAAACTCTGCTGTCAAATTCTTTAGCTATGAAGAGGCATCCAAGTAAGCTTACATGCTTTTCTTCATGGTCAAAACATCTCTTTTTCTAGTCGAGTTGATTACTTTTAATATCTATAGTTTAAAATGATTCCTTTTTCACATGAACAGGGGGATCTTGTGGCTATATCGACAGCAGCCTGGAAACGGTACGAATATATCTTACATTTTATTAAAATCCGAATACTCAGTTAATTTACTCCTTTTGAATAAACTAATGTTAAGTAAAAAAACATATATTTCTCTTTTGTTCCAGAGGATGCTGAACTCACCCCTCTCTTACGCCTCGGAGCTGGCGCTTGTGCTGGAATTATTGCCATGTCAGCAACCTATCCAATGGACTTGGTTCGAGGTCGTCTTACTGTCCAGGTATTATTTACAATCCTCTGGTTCACAGAAATGTAATATATTCTATATATGATAGATAAAGTATTTTATTTATTACTAATTTGTTGATATTTGCAGACTGATAAATCTCCAAGCCAATATAGAGGAATTGCTCATGCTCTTACAACAGTACTCCGTGAAGAAGGCCCGCGTGCATTATACAAAGGATGGCTTCCTTCTGTGATCGGTGTTGTAAGTTTAAATTCAGACATTTCTCAATAATGACCGTTGATGTGGGTTTTTAATTATATATATACTAATTACCAACTTTTGTATGCATTATGGGCTGTAAAACATGCTTCAGGGGTTGTACCCAACTTTTGTCTTATTCTTTTTAATTTTTAACTTTATCACTTTCACCCAACATCTTTACATATTTTACAATTTAACCCAAATATTTATTTTACTTTTAACTCTGGTCCCTATACATTTTATATTTTAAAAATTTTTGTTTTACGTTTCGGTCTACATTTTGCGAGTTAACATGCTAAAGGGTGCGTGTGTAGTTCAAAGTTTTTACGCTTATTTTTCTTCCCGTTTAATGGTACCGTCACAATGCGCTGGTCCAAGATCAACTTAGTTATTGTTTCATATGTTTTACGTTTCGTTTAACGGGATGTGTTCTTGATTCTACATTTCGGTTGGTTGTCACTAACAGTGGTGTGTCTTTGATGCTACTTAGCATTGTTTTACGCTCCCCGCAATGCGGGGGGCTTAATACTAGTATAATATTAATTCTTATATAAATAACATATTAGGTGCCTGGATAAACATGTCTCGCTTCTGATTATCTGATATTTGAGTGTCAAATAATCGATTTCTTACCATTGCAACAAAACTGATTATGCAAGGGTAAAGTGAATTACTTGCTAACCCTTTTTTTTATCATAGTTTGGGACTCTTTTAAGTTTTAATCCCATTTGACAAATCATCTCTCCTTTTTAATTTCTAATGATGATTTTCTTTTGGTTGTTTTATATATTAATTCACTATATAATCAACTACAATATTTGAAATGTTTCGTTCATGTTGTTTCTAGGTACCATATGTGGGGCTTAATTTTGCGGTATATGAATCCTTAAAAGACTATCTGGTGAAATCAAGACCATTTGGACTAGTTGAAGATGCTGAGTTGAGTGTCACAACTAAGCTTGCATGTGGGGCCGTTGCTGGAACCGTAGGTCAAACAGTTGCATATCCGCTTGACGTCATTCGCAGAAGAATGCAAATGGTTGGTTGGAAACATGCTGCTTCAGTTGTCACTGGTGAAGGAAAGTCATCACTTGAATACACTGGAATGATTGATGCATTCAGGAAGACCGTTCGCCACGAGGGTTTTGGTGCTTTGTACAAGGGTTTGGTCCCTAACTCGGTCAAGGTCTGTATAATACTCACATACCTAAAATACCCTTCATTACAATGAACATTTTATCAAGCAAGTTTCTTTACTTATACAGGTGGTTCCATCAATAGCCATTGCATTTGTGACATATGAGGTGGTTAAGGATGTACTCAAGGTAGAGATGAGGATATCCGAATAAACACCGCATTCTTATCATATATTTTTATTAAACGTTCGCGTTAGTTTGCTTGCGTGTGCAAAAGGGTAAAACCGTCAAGTGAAAAAGTTTTGTTCTTTAATCTCTCTTACGTTAAGAGATTTAGAACTAGCAGTGTTGATATGGTCGAGCGGACCCGTGTATGCACCCCAAGCATGGTTTTCTGTTCGTTATAGTCTGTTTTTTGAAGGTGTTTCTTGTTCTGTTGTTCGTATGTATGAACTCTAATAAGGAACTGCTCACAGAGTTGAGTCCCGACCCTCGCTCGGTTGGGAAATGATACTATCTGATTTATTAGTATTGTTAACATATAATACAGAGCTTATGGAGTTTTATGTTGGTTTCTGTTTGTATCATCTGTTTATATCATCCCGGTGATCAAATTATGCTATAAAGTTGATACTTTTCATGAGTTAAATTGGTCTGGGACTCTTGGCTTGTTTGATTCGACTATAAACAATGTACTGGACTGACTAGTCGGACTAGGAACCAGACCCTAACTAGTTTAGTTGGCATGAGTCGAATAGACACTCAGTTGAACTAGATGATATTGAAAATGCAAGTGTATATTATCAATAGTGTATTACTATAGAACAAAATAGTTTTGTTTAATTTGATGATTTTAAAAATCCAACAATGTGTGTGGATGAGGTGATTTTTTGAGAAAAAATGGCGAGTGAGGTTTGTGATAGATGTTCTGAAAGATTTTCTCAATATAAGCGACTAAATGTGCCCCTCCGAATCATCTGTTATAAAGTTACTTCTTTTTTTGAGAGATATAATTTATTTTATTTTATTTTACTTTTGCTCCTTAAGATTTGATAAAGTAATTATTTTTCTTCGGAATACTAAAAATATCAATTTACATTTAAAATTTTTATAAGTTGTTTTAGTTTCAAGCTTTAATATTTGGATTTAAGTTGAACAAATAATGCTATTTTTAGATTGAAATTTAAACAAATTATAAAACTTTTGAAGGTATATCGATGTTTATAATTTAAAAAAAAAATAGTTATTTTTATCAAATCTTAAAAACCAAAACTAAACTTAATTCTAATTTTAATAAATGGGAACATATTAAACCTGTGAGACGAGGTACCCGTGGGAGGCTTCTCGCTCAATTTACATACTAAATGCAAGTCTAGTTGGACGACTTTTAATCATGTTAAGTATTTCTATTTTAGCTAAACATTTTTATTTTCACCTTTAACAATTAAAGGTACAACAATAATTAAGGAAAACTTAAACAGTAAACTTATAGGTTTACCCCTTCCACAAGACAATATTGATTTGTTGTCTGTCTTTTCAAATTAAACAAGATTAAACATGTTTCTTAATAAACAAGTTTTAAAACTCTAATCATTTACGTATATCATCTTTGTGTGAAGGAAATTCAATACACATGTTCACTCATTTACATCCTCTAGCTTTTTAATTGTCTCAATCAACTATATTACACGAATGGACCATTTAAGCAGTGTGAAGTTACGATTTTGTCCTTGGTATACGAAATCTATGGCGACTATATGCATACTAGTTTTAGTAAACTCGTGTATTACACGAGTTAAATGAATAAAATATTAAATAAAATAAAATTTTATTAATTATAAACGATATTATAAAATATACGATTAATATTACGTAGGAGTAAAAATTATAATAATAAACAATGATATCAAAATTTTATCAAAGTTTTTTATGAGAATACCATTGATATGTTTATGAGTTTAAAATTTTAATTAAATAACCTAATTGTGACAATTAAAAAAAAATAAAATATTAACTAATCTCGTCTCGAGTAATTATAAATGACAAAAAACATACATATGATGGTGTAAGTAAAATTTACATAAAAATTTACTAAAGAAAGAGCCTCATATAAATAAGGGTCCGAGACATATTTAATTGAGTTTACTATTAAACTTACGCTCACATGATAATACAACTAAGCATGAAAAATGCACAAATCAATTAAATGAACCTTCTAAATTTCACACTAAAAATGACTACTCTATTTCTTAAGAGACTTGATTAAAAAGTTCTATCTAAATAAAATATAATATAATAAAACTGGATAAAAAGAAAACGGAAAAAAATATTATCTAATAAATTAAAGAAACCACTTATAAAATGAAATAAATATTTTAAACGAAATAAAAACACGTTTCAAAATTTTGTTACAAACATCTTAAATTATGTAAAATAATTATTATTTTGTTGATGGTAACAAATGAAAAAAAGAAAAAAAGAAAAAAAGACGATAATGAAATAAAAGATAATTGAAAATATTGATATCTAATTTAATCACATTTATTTAATAGTATTTCATTTTAATTTCTAAAAGCAATTCTTTGTTTTTACTATAGTAATTTCTATAAAAAACAGATAAAATATTATAATTGGTGTGCCTTCAAGTGATACTATACAATCTTAAAGTAAACATTTATTTTAGAATTATAACTTATTTGTCTTTCAAAAAATAAAGATTTGATGAGAATGTAATTTATAAAATTAACCAATAAAGTTTGCTAGTAGTAAAAGTAAAAGATATATGTTTTTAGTTTAAAATGAAAGGGTTTTAATTTATATCCCACTAATTATAGATGAAATTATATTTGGAAACAAAATATGTATTTAAAAAAATAATTTTAAAAATAGTAGATTTAATTCTTTTTGGGCGGGAAAAATATTTATTGTTAAATGTCAAGATGATATATGACATTAGATAATTTTAAAAGGTGACATGTGACAATCCTACTTACTATTTTATTAAAATAATAAGATAATATGATCATAAAAGGCCATCACTACCCTTTCAATATCAGTGTAACTATGTAGTATTGTGGTCTGTTATTTTTTGCAAAAAAATATAGAAAATTATAATACGAAACATGTTACTTTTTGTGCAAGGCTAGACGTGATAATATTTTAAAAGTTGTATTACATTTAAAATAGTTTGTATTTACTCAAACCTCTTTCGACCATGGTAAAACATACTACAAATGCGATCATTTGCGCATTAAAAATGATCGGTTTTGAGGCACTCATTTTTACAACCAAAATATTTTGACAGCTAGTTTCATGACCGCTCATTTCAATTTTCATTTACTTTAGCATATTTGAAGTGTTTTGAGACAATTTTATGACCAAATTGCTTTTATTATATTTTTTATTACCTTTTAAATTAGCAACTACTTTTACAACCAATTTGTAAAATGGTTAATGGGTTTTAATAACTGGCAAATCGTGTTTTATCGTGTTTAACATATTACAGACGAAGTAATTAGCACAAGTATCAAACACGAAAACAACACCTTTAACATTTAGATTTGATGATTTGAATGTGACAGTTATATGTTTAAGTATCAAGAAGAAGAAATAATAAATCAAAGACTCTTAATTTTAATTATTTTTAAAAAATAAAAAAGTTCTTAGTGCACTTTTCTGCTAAACAGGTCTTATCGTGTTTAAACAGTTACTTATTTTGTCAGCCCTAGGTTTTATGATGGATTTTGTTTCCGTCACTAATTTTACAAACAATGGTTTCCGTTGCTAGCATTATGTTTCTAAGTCTAAAAAACGAACAGAAATAAATGAGAGTGAAGTAACAAGAGAACAAACAAAAAAATGGAGAAAATATATGCTATTATATCTGGTTACTTTCTCGTCAAAAATTTCTTTCTAAAATTAAAAGAAAGAAAAATAGAATGGAAGGTTATTATTTAACCTTCCTTTATCATTATACATTTTTTAACTCTGAAACACACATCTTTTATACTTTTCAATCATTTCCTTTTACTTTATTCTTAAATAACACTTCATTTCCTTTCACTTGTAGTCAAAATAACACTTAGAAACACGTAAGGTTTACTGTTTTTGTTGGCCACAAGATCCTTTTGCCCATATTTTTTTCCCTTTTCCCCAAATTTACTTCTTTTGCCATATGTGTATTTTTATCCAAATAAATGTGCATATATACGTGTCAATAAAGATTACCACCATAACAGAAATGCAAATAGTGATGATAGCATGCTCATTCATTTCTCCAAATTATCACCCCTATAAATTGATCACCTTCATAACTTTAGATCACAATCTAACAAAAACATATATAGATAAATGGGTCAAACAGTTTGCTCCAATTCCGCAACGAGTTTAAAGATCAATGGACCTCATCAACAAAAGGCGAATGAAGATCCCGATAAGAAGAATACATGTGGCTTTCAAATGCCACTCCATTATCCGAGGTACAAGAAAGAAGACTACGAGAAGATGCCCGAATGGAAGCTTGATTGTCTTCTTAAAGAATATGGACTCCCAACCGATGTTGGTGATGTTAACCAAAAGAGAAAGTTCGCAATGGGAGCCTTTCTTTGGACTTGATCAAACTTGCGATCATTGGCCGTTAGTTCTATGAAAAGGTTTTCGCTTTGGTTAATCTTTGAGTACTGGCGCGGTTGTCTGTTTTTGTCGTTAGTTTCAATTCTATGGTGATATAAGGTTTGTACAATATGTTAAAAGGGTCGTGTTTGTGTTTGTTGGTCAAGTGAGGTTAGTGCATGCTATAAATTATAATGTTATAAATGTTTTATCGTGTATTGTGCTTGAAGTTATTATGTAAATGATTACCAGCTAGTAAGCAAAATAATAAATTTGGATTGGGAAGTTTTTACAAGAAATTAACTAAATGCTTAGCATAGATATTACTTATAAATTTTTGATTAATTATAAAATTTTACAATTAACATTAATTAATTATAAACTTACACACAATTTAAACATACTTCTAGATCTAGGTTACTTGTTCATGAAGAAACTTAAACCCTCGATCTTTTGGTGTCATAGGACGTGATGTCATTTTATTATATGTATTTACAAAATTTTAAAACCGAAATGACATGTTAAAAATATACAATTTAGTTTAAAATATACAAATGTAAAGGCAGAACCCAACTAAAAAATGTAATTAAAGAAAAAAACATTGTAAGAGTGTCTATATGTCATGTGAATTTTTCTGTTTACATGTTCTTATGGTTAAAAAAATGATAAAATTCTTGTAACATAATATGGGAATACTACGAAAAATAGAGTCAGAAGCGGCAAATATTATAAATTTGATATGTGTAACTACATTGTTTTGGTTTGTGTGTGTGATATATTTCGTTCTAAGTTAAAGTTCTTTGCACCATCTAATGCTAACGGGCCGTAAAACAATAAATGGAACAAAGTCATATATCGTCATCTATCCATCCAAAATATCATATTAATTAATTCAAATCATGTGTAAAGAGTATGTTTATTAGTAACATAAAACTTGTATTTTGAAAAAAATATGATATTTTACACGTTTAAAGCGTGAAATTTCTCCGTAACTTTATTGTAAATGACATGTTTCTTATATATATTTTTTCATCTTTTTAATGTTTCTTGCCGTTATAGTCAAGTTATCTTACCCCATCTTAACACAAACATAAAAAAAGACAAAATCAAGATGGCTTGATTCAATCCCAACTACCTTAATTAGGACCAAAACATCTTTATGGAAGTAGTTGCTTTGGTTATGATGCATTCTGTTATTAACATATAGTGGTTGAATGGTTACATGTGATATAGTGATCCGAAGATGCTTACAATGTATGCATCTAAACTGCAAAAAAAGATTGATGTCGATGTTAATATTGTTTTGCGTCCCTTTGTCCATCAAATACTCATGAATCGACCATTTGAGATTATCTACGTAGCGATGATAAATACTTGTACTTTTGTTTGGATCCGTTTGTAAACACATTGATTCAATGATCCGGTGAAAATTATGATGTCATGTTTACTTGTGAAGAAAGTTAGAGTATCTACCATGTGATGGATGATGCTTTATGCTTGGCCTAGCAAGATGAACATGGCGAGTTGGGTGATTGTCATAACGGGCTTGTGTAGGGTATCGAGTCATAATGTTAAATCTAATCATTAGAAATATATAACGTGTTTTAATAACCTAAACTATAATCCATTAGCAAATAATAATTTATGCTGATAATGAAATGTAAACATTTAATTATTAAGTACTAGTACTTACATTGACAACGGAAAAACCAATTAGGTTCAAGTTAAAACAAGTTCGAAGACAACATGTAATGGAGAATGATACGATGACTTTCATATACATTACTCACTTCTCCTCCCGTCTCCACTCCCCTAACTAACACCGTGTATACCTCCTCTTCACACACCGCAACCATCTTAATCTCTCATCTCTTATCTTATCTACTATATTAACTATTCTTTTAAAATTTTATTTTAAACAACAAATCAATGATTAGTTGTTCATAACATGAAGTTAATATTTATTTGTTTAAACCTATCTCTTACTTTCCTTTTAGATTGATCAAAAAATCATTGCCTTACAATATTCTTCTAGTATTTTTGTAAATATATTAAAATTGTAATAAACAAATTAAAAAAAAACAAACAAACTAAAAAAGAAAAAACAAGATCGGACGTTTGGTCCCGTATCAGAGACTCTCTGGATCTACTCACCTCATCGGAGCCCACATCGCCGGAGATCTTTCTCCGATAACACATCGTCGGAGATCACCAAAAGCCGATAATGACGTCATCCATGGTTTCATACGGTTTACTCTCAGCATTTGCTCTCGTTTTCGCCATCACATTGCCTACCGCCCTTCACGCTCAGCCTTTTGCTCCGGCGCCGGCTCCGGCGCCCACCAGCGACGGTCAGTTGTTTCTCCGGCGATCTCGTCTTTTGTTCTCGTTCTATGATCTATTCATACACCGTGAAACATTCGTTGATTTGATTGATATCGATTGATATTGATCGTATCTAACATCTGTGATGAAATTAGATGGATTAGGTTTTCGATTGAGGAAGTTGAATGTGATTTGAATGTTTACTGATGTCCAGTTGTTTATGATTCTGCTAATCTTCTTCCTCCTGTATAGCTTGTTCAGATATTAGGGCAGATTTTGATGATTGATTGGATGTTTTGGTTCGTAGAATGATGGTGTTCCAGAAATTGTGGAGATTTTATATGTTTTAGATGTGTTTTCTGTAATTATGAAGAAATGTACTACAGTGTTGTTGATTTTGGGGCAATTTCATTCGGTTCCTTTTATTTGAATTTTATTTAGTGAAGTATCATGATGTTCTTTTGAGCTTCATACAATCACATTATACCATTCATGTTCTTTTGAGCTCCATACAATCACAATTTTCTTTTTTCCCTCAGTGTTATATAATTTTTACATGTTTTATGTAATTATGAAAAGATGTTCTACAGTGTTATTGATTTTGGGGGATAGTTTCATTCAGTTTCTTTAATTTGATTTTTAGTTAATGAAGTATCATGATGTTCTTTTGAGCTTCTTACAATCACATTTTACGCTTCATGTTCTTCCTTTATAAAATTTTATTAAATCTTTCTTGCAGTTTCTTTTGAAAGGATAATATGCTTATATCTAGACAAAAGATTAAAGATAATTGCATCTCAAATAAGCCTCATTACCTAAGCATTTATTCTTGCATTGATGATGTGTGAAACTTTGATCTTATAATCGAGTGTTTTCTTGGTCGATTTCTTGGTGTTTGGCTTATGGGTTAATCATGTTTATTGCTTGCTTTGCTTGTACTTGGAATTAGTTTAAGGATTCACAGACGTTTTGACCTGAAGTTATTATGATTCAGGGACATCAATTGACCAGGGGATAGCATATTTACTGATGCTGCTGGCTTTGGTGCTCACATACATTATCCACACCGTTGACACTCCTCATTACCTCAGTTGATCACAATTATGGACTTGACACTTTATATTGCAGTGATAACATTATTATGGTAATTTTTAATTGTGTTCCTTATGTTAGTTTAGAGTTATGAATGCTATATTTCTGGTTTTGTTACAAAATGATATTTTGGTGTTACCAAATATAATTGGCTGCTGCATTTTGTTTGAAGCTAGTTACTCGACTTCTATTCATTTTAGATAGTTTTCATATGTCTTTAAGGTTTGGTACTTTGGTATCTTGTATAAACCTATTAATTGAATGGAAATTTTTGCCATAAGATGCCAAAATTATGTTGTCAAAACAGATGATTTCTATGACTATTCAAGTCAGTCGGGGCTGGGTTGACTTGTCCACACCTTTTTTTATATCTTTTTCTGCATGCCTAACCCGGTCGAACGCTTTTTAGTCAAACTTATTTCTAAAATTTTTATACCTAACATGTCATATATAAGTTATTGGTCTAAGTGTAAAATATGTCAATTTAGGATTAAACCAAATATTTTTACACTTTTATTTTGCATTACTGTAAATCTATGTACCTTTTTATCTTCATACTCAAGGACACAAAAGGGTGAAAGATGACAGTATGACACCAATTTTTTTTTATTTTCAATACAATTTAAGTAACTTAGTGCTTAAAAATACAAAAAATTATATGTTAATAGATAAAAATATGTTTTTTAATTTTTATGAATTAAATATACTTTGAATGAGTAAGACTGTAAGAGTCTGTGGAATGTAAATATAGGATTTGTCCAAGATAAATGATGAATAAAATCTGCAATTTCCTTATGTGTCATGAGTGGGAGTTTTCATCTGTAGGTAACGGTACAATATCAGTGATATTGTGAAAACATACGAGAGTTGTTATAAAATCGACTTAAATAAATCATTATTATAATTGTTTGTTTTTTACGCTGTGTAGAGTACAAACCACATTTGTGATTTGCAAAACAAGCATCTTTTGGTTCTATATACTAGTATAGTTTTATAAGATGTTTAGTTGTATTTAACATTTAACAATTTCTTATACATTGCTGTTAATCAAGGGTGTTTTAGTTTTACAATGTTTGAACTTTGAACTAGCACATATAGAGATTGCGATTTGTATTGTTGGTCCATGGTTTTGCTCGGGTTCCATTTCTCGGATTTGGTTGGATTGTTGATCTTTGAGTCTTTGAGGGTTCAAGTCCTTGTTTGGATTGACAGCTTCACCCTTCTTCCCATATTTTATAGACGGTCGTGTGTCACTGGTTCCAAGCAAGGAGTGTGATTCCCTTTCACTCTGGCGAACACTTGCATCTTGAAGAAGTGAGGAATCTGTTGCTGTCAACCAACCATGCTCCACATTAAAAAAGCCGTGGGTGGTCAATAAGATGAGGCGACACAGGCAAGTCCTCTTTTATGCTTGAGAGTATGCTAGGCCACGTGTCTTTTTTCCATTTCATTCTTCCTATGAGGCCTTGCCAACTCATATTATTCACACACAATATACAAAACTGCACCCCTTCAGATCCTTCGCAATTTTTGCACTAAACCGCCAAAAGTTGGTCTTCATGGTTATGTTGTTTCCATCGGGGGTATCTTGCGCCCGTGGTTTAGTGTACACGAAAATGCTCATTGAGGGCTAAAATAGTTTACTTGGGGCATGTAGTTAGCTTACTCGGGGCATGTAGTTAGCTTACTCGGGGCATGTAGTTAGCTCTTTTACTCTTATTCTATTTGATACTAAAATAGTTTAACTGATATGGCCTTAAACATACCCATCTTTCCCCTCACCCTCGAGATTAGCCTGCCCAAAGGCATTACCATCTAACACTTGAAGGTTACTAGGGGGCTTAGCCTAGACAGGCGCCACATAAGAGTAAACGACGAGAAACATCGAGACTCGGGGTCCGTAGCGGCTTCAGCAGTTCATTAGTACTTGGTTGGCCCCTTCTGGACTCGTATGGATATCATACCATCTTTTTCTTGGTGCATTTTTCTTAAGGGCGCCTTTTCCAACGGTCCCTTTTCTTGAGGCATGGTCCTGCAAAAGAAAACTTTTTTCGAGACTTGAATGAGGAATACTATCATGTTTATGTCGTCTTCCATTAGTGTTGATGGTAAACTTGAGTTTTATTTGGGTCCTGCGAATGACACAATTTGATAGTGTATGGTTCTGCTCGGGACTCCATTTTCTATTAGGTTGGGTTAGCGGTCTTGAAAAGGGCGATCTACGTTCTAGTGTAGTAAAGACAAAGAAATATTAAAGGGGCGTAGGTAGAAGCCTAGGGAGCCCGCTCGACACCCAAGTCAGTCTGAGTGTGTGACGGGGATGAGTATGACTTTATGAGAGGAGGACATCAAGCTTGTTGTGTTGCCCTTAGCCGATCACAATGAAGGTATGCTTGACATATATGAATGGCTATATAGATTAAGGTTGGTGTTTATCATAAGGAAGTCACGGGTTGTTCCTGGTCTTACGTATTGGCACGTGAGGAGGTCTAAGTGATTTCTTTGCTCGACTATGTGACTAACTGCGATCGAAATAGTTAAAAAGGATGCTTAGACATGGTTTTGAGACTTGGTCGTTGTTTGTTTAGAGTGTGCATAGTTAAAGCTAGCGTATATTTGGACTTTGGACTCATACTACACGTGGACGACTGATATTTTCGAGAAATACATAAACAAATCAAACAAAGGATTTAAGTGCTTAAAAACCCTGCATTGGTCCGATCATTGGTTTTTCTCGGTTCGTTTAGCTTCTTACTAGTCGGATCCTTTCTATATAACGGTGGTTGTTAAAAAAACAAAGGATTTAAGCGCATAACACCCATTTTACTAGGATACTTGTCTTGTAAACATTATAAGAGAATTATCTTGAGTTTTGCTTAAGGAGTGCTATTTCATAAACACATAATATCATAATGAGTTGCAAGCTAGATTCTCGGATAATTCATGGAAAATTTGAGATATTTGATATAATAATACATAAAAAAAAATAATCATGTTCCATCCCCATTGTTGAAGAACAAATCTTCAATAGTCCCCACATTCTCACACAAGCATGTACATACATACATTCACACATAATACTAACACTATAAATAACCATGAAAATCATATAGATATGTATATATACTTGTATATAGTGTATGAAAGATTATTACATATAGTGGGAGAGAAAGATATGAGTTTTATAATTGTGTTATGTGTCACATTTAAAAGAGTAGAAGAAAAATGTCATTGTTAATTCTATTGTTTCAAAGTTTATACAAGCAGGCGGAGTTTGAACCAAAACTTAGGATATACTGAGATGAAAGTAAACTATTTTAAGGGGTGGCGGAGTTTATATTTATTAAAAACTTTCTACTACCGGATCGAAAATTTACACTACTAACGAAAAAAGAGCCCCCCTCCTCCCCGGCCCCAAAGAAGTTTCGCCCCTGTATACAATTACCTACGTGGATCTTAGAGTTATTTGTAAAAAATAGAAAGACATACGTGTGACTTGTTGCCTATTTGTCCGTATCAAAAACCATAATAAAAAATAGACATACTTATAAATATGATCGTTGGCTTTAATACATAGGATTCAAAAGTTTTTCAGTTACATTGACTATTTGAGTATGAAATTTTAATGTTCACGATTCATTCACTAAGATGTTTAATTTGAGTCATTTGACCAGGGAGAGGGGATAAGAAAAAAAAAATGCAATTTCTTACATCTTTGGTATCTTGTTCCCGTATTTATATTTTTTGTATTTAATTTATACGTACACTGTACACCCTACCAGTTTAATGTGTGTTGACATAAAAGTCAAGAACTATCTTTGAGCATTCTTTTTGTATGTTACATGGAAGTTAAATAAATGTTATCAATTCTATTATGATTAAATATTATTTTACATATCATTAAATCTTATCATAAGAAAAACTTCACCCAATGGTATTCAAGTTTACCACGTGTTACATAAAAGTTATCCAAAGTTTTTTTTCTTCATCAAGTGTCATTTAACTTTTATTATGTAGTCTGATCATATGTAATTATTTTTATAAATGATTATATTTTTTAAAATAATTTGAGACAAATAAAATATATATGAATTTTAGTTACTAGTAAGTAACAAAAATTCAATTAACTTGAATTGAAGCTAATAATACAGAAAAATATATATAATTGAGTGACTTTATATAATCGTAATGATTTTATAAAAAATATCACATATGATTGAAAAATCTAAAGAAATTTTAAAAAACGTTATATCACATGTAGTTGGAACATTGTGTAGAAACAAGTGGAGGTTTAGGGTTATGTTGTAATGGCAGATGAAAGGCTACCATTGTTTTAGGCCAAATTTTCAAACGTTAACGAACACGCATAATGAACCACCCACTCACACAATGACGTTAGATATAATATGCATATATATTATGTATGGGTGTTTGAATAATGATGTAATGTATGAATATTAAATAAAAAATTGAAATGATGAGTGAAAATCTAATGTGACAGTTAAAATGATACGTCTTTAGGTGCTTGAATATGATAACATTGGAGATGCTCTCACATAATACTTATTTTAAAGGATATTTTTCATCCCTTGATCCAACTCGAATAGAAAAATTCACTAGCTAAAGAAGCTAAAGAAGAAGAAGAATCACTTGATGGAGAAAGTAAAGATGCTAGCACAAGTTACCAATATCAATGTAAATGATGAGTGGCTAGCATTTATTATTTCATGCATAGAAAAATTGAATGGATTTCTATACTCACAAATTGTGTTTTGATTCTAGATGTATTGACTTCACTCAATCAGAACATAATGGTTGATAATTTGATGTCTAACTTCTTGATATAACATTTACATTTTCATACAAGCGTCTTACTTAATAACTACATTATATACAACTTCACACTTCTTCATTTGACCGTCAAAATGTAGCCTTCGAGACTACAACCTCATGAATCATGATACGATTCAACAGTACCAAGCTACGGTTCAGACCCGACCCGACCCGACCCAAAAGACGTACGAAGTTACCAGATAGATTCAAGAAATAAAAGTCCAGGACAAGTCAACCATGATCCCTGACCATTTACTTATCCATTTATGCCATAACCTAGTATACAACTCTCGTCCCCTTATCGTTATATTCTAGGGTGTAAGATTTTGAGTTCTAAGTGACTCCCTCCCAACATATACGTAGTTATATAAGATGTAAAATCACGAGAAATACGCAGCTATTCACCCATACACTTCACAAAGAGCAAATGAGGAAATTGATATTATACGGATTACGGAAGGCATGCATAATATATTCCCAAAGGAAATGAAAACACAAGAGTATTAAAGGAGGGCATGTTTCCTTTTCAAATTCTATCTTACAATTAAAGACATCTTTCATTCATTCAATTCAGTTTCACACATTTTAGGAGGATTAAAGAAGCACAAACCACAAACGAAAGGAGCCCTTCCTCGTATCTCCGTTGTACCTTTGGGAGTCCAGCAGCACCACTAGCCCATGGCATACTTCTGAGTCCAGCTTCGAGCGGTTGTCTCGTACTTGTTCCTGTCAGTTTTGTACATGTGGGCAATCTCTGGCACCAACGGGTCATCTGGGTTCGGGTCTGTCAGCAGGGAGCATATTGACAACAATACCTACAGATGAAACATATTTGAGGCCGTTAAGTTATTTGTGCAGGTGGCCAAACGGGTGGTGGAGTAATGGGTCAAAAAATGTGAAAGTTTAAGATGGGTCAACAAGGCTCAGGTCAATATCGGTTGATCCTGTTCAAATTTTGTATTATATTAATTATTAAGTATGGTTATAGAGAACTACATTATTGATACGATTTTATCTTTAGTAGTAAACACGAACCTTGGAGATTGTAAGAGCTGGGCTCCATTGTTCTTTAAGAATATCAAGGCAAATGCTGCCATTGCTATTGATATTCGGGTGGAAAACTTTCGTCCTGAAAGCTACCTAAAGAAGTTGAAAACAATGCATATTAAGCAACAAACCTACAAAAGGGAACAAATATGAACTATAACTGGAGAAATATGATATGGTGTACGCCTAACTTAACGCACAGAGGTTAAACAAAATAATTAGCCATTCTATCGACTATAATGTTTTTAAAGTGTTGTTTAATCATGTATGGCAATGATAGAAGTGTAAGAAAGCACCTGCTACATCTTTAAGTAATAGAATTGTTATTTTCTACACATCCCCTATTGTTCCTATGCCTTTAGTTTCTATGTAACTTTTACCATAAAACCAGGTGACACCTTCAATTACTCAGAAATTTTGCAATTATGGAAACTTTTTAATTGAAATGTTTTTATCTTTTTTTATGGCAGATTTAGTATTTTCACCATCTGTTAACATATATACCTTTTGAGAGAAAACTTGACATCAAGTCAACGTTACAATTATTGAGCATTTAATAAGATGAGTATGCAGAAAAACTTATGCTTACCTTAGGTGGCTTAAAAGGATAATCCGGAGGGAAATGGATAGTAACTAGAAAGACCCCACCGGAATAAGGACTATCAGGAGGACCCATGATTGTTGCTTGCCAGTGAAACATGTCTTCTGCCACTGGGCCTAAAGTTATAGTAACAAAACTTGGGTAAACAGAAAATGGAATGAAATATTAATGATTCTCGCATTAGATTAGAATTAGCATCCATATTAGTAAAGATGCATCATGCATGCTTAAATGAAAACTGTTCAATCAGATATTCAGATGCATGAATAATCTGGTGGTACCATGCATGTTTAGCTTAGAGGTGCAATTCCAGCCCATTTACTTAGCAATGGTCAGTTTGGATTATCTTTCTATCGCAACACGGTTTAAGTGGGCAAAATTTAAATATTAGCACGTGTCAAATGTGCCGAATGGGTTCATACTTCAAGGTTGCCTGTGATAAGTTAATTCCAGAATTTCAGCAAAATAAGATCAATTTGGTCAAAAGTCTTTGCAAGGAAAATGCAAGGCTTGAATTTTGGGATTTTTGGTTGTTTCCTTTTTATTTTGATCATTTCCTTTTATGCAGTTTTTCTTTCTTTATAAATAGGCTGTAGAATAAACAAGAAGATGTACCCAATCTCTTCTTCTCTGTTTTCTTTATTAATAAAATTTGTGCTGAATACTTTATTATTTTCTAGTTTCTATGCTTTTCTGTTTTGTTCTTTGAGCCAATTTGTCTAACAATTGGTATCAGAGCATAAACCAGAAGATCCTAGCACTGTGGAGGAGGAAGTGAGCTCGCTTATTAAATCAGAAAAGAACCAGAAGCCACCAAGAGGCTGTTATGGCAGATCT